>OMKN01067413.1:0-11685 GCA_900302345.1 Melanonus zugmayeri
ATGCTCCAGCATCTGCTGGCCTACGAGGTGATTTACAGGCTTCCCCTCTTGTATGACTCTGACATAAACCATCTCACATTCGGTATTTGATATGTCAGTGTCTCCATCAATAAGGACTGACAGATACCGAGCAGCTGTAACTTCCTTGGCCAGCGTCTCCTGTATGTCTTCGGCAATCTGCCCAATAATTTCTGCCCACCTTACGTCGTTATCGTAAGTTGGATTGATATCAACCAAGTTTTTTTTGTGAAGCAGAATTAGTGGACAGAATGGTATCTCTCTTTTGCAATTAAATAGGCGATGTTGAATTAGATTCGTAACTGTCAGCGGGCGTCTTCATTTGAATGAGTTTGTTTCTTGACTGCTGATTTGAATTGCACTTGCACGGGGAAAAGTTTCCATCCATTCCTCATGAACATTTCAATAATATTAATAATACGCAATGAAAGCACTTGTGCTGATTATAGATACTTAACAGCGCGTTTTAAGTTTCAAAAGATTGTGACCACCCTTTGCCTCACAATGGTTTGATCCACTGCTCCCCCCAGCCCTCAGCAGTGGCTCATGATAGCCTACAGATACAGTGTGTGTGTGTGTGTGGGGGAATCTGACAGAGTAAGTAGTTCAAACAAAGGATATGTTAGACATTTCTTTACTTCCACCACTCCACCACTCCACCACTCCACACAATTAAGCAATATGACACGAGAGGGTGCTTTACCGCCATTACAGCGACAGTGATGCGGTCAGGAATGAGGCGCAAATGGCACGAGTGTAATATTGTGAGTAACATATATATGATTATACAACGGTTACCAGCAAAATAAAATATATCATCAAAATGTATTCATATTGTGGGGCAATTCGCTCTCAAAAAATAACACCATTTGCTGGTGTTATCTCCATTTCCCCCAGAAATACATGGGGTCGTACTAATACCTGGAAAACAATCAGTGTGACTGATTTTTGAAGGATATTTTGGTTGATTTATTTTGATTATTCATTGAAGTACTTCTTTCGCTTTTAGAACTGTACTTATTTTGTATTTTTGTTCCCGTAAAGCTATTGTAGTAGACTCAGGCCAGTGGCCCATATTTAATGACTATATACATGCATCAGAAAAAGTAAAATAAAAAGGTCAATTCAATACTGAGACCAACTTTGAGATGGTTCTCAATGGAGATTCTTTTAGATGAGATTGCACCATGCTCACTGCTCACACAGTGTACAGTACCATTACCATATTACAACGCAGGCTATGTGTTACAGCACTGCTTTTGGTGTGTGTCCCAGGAATTGCTTTTGAGAAAATGTCATGTAATTGTCCCCCCCCAAAGTTAATATCAGATTTACAGAGTCAAACCTCTGTTTCTTGGACAAGGAGGGTCCTGCACGCTCATCCTTTTCCAACTGTATTCTGTCTCACAAAATAGCTCGCTGTGCTTTTTTTCATTGGGAAAATCAGCTCATCCTAGTCGAGGCGTTCAACCCTGCATAGGTAGCAGTTTGACATGGCATGGGTGGGTTTGATATTTAATAAGACATTAATGTTAAACATACTACATGTATGCGAGTGTGGCCAGGGTTCGTCCTGGCCACACATGTGTGTGTGGCCAGGGGTTTAACATGGCAGAGGGTACTACATGTGTGTGTGGCCAGGGTTCGTCCTGGCATAGGGTACTACATGTGTGTGTGGCCAGGGTTCGTCCTGGCAGAGGGTACTACATGTGTGTGTGATCAGGGTTCGTCCTGGCAGAGGGTACTACATGTGTGTGTGGCCAGGGGTTTGTCCTGGCATAGTGTACTACATGTGTGAGTGTGGTTAGGGTTTGACCTAACTTAGTGTACTATGTGCGCGTGTGAGCATTTTGGCATGGCATGGCATGGCATGGGGGTTTCTTGAAAAGCATACATTTTTCCTCAAAGCTTGAACTGGTTGGTTTGTGGTGGTTTGAAAGCTGTTATCTGTTATCTCTGCATTTGTATCTTTGCATTTTCGTCTACAGTACTACACTGCATTTAACATCCTTGAGTCTCTTCTTTGTCCGGGCGTTTCTGGATGGCTTTTGTTAAGTCCGTTGTAGGTTACATTAATCACAGTAACAATATTAAAGGGCACCAATATACATCAAGAGCCTGAAATGATCCAAAACCTGGCTTTCTACCATCTCCTAACACACTGGACAGGAAGACTTGAGTGTCATGCAGCTTGGATTGCAAAGTAAATGAACGATGCAAATACAAACTAGGACTACATGGATGGATGCATTCATTAGGGCTGTAACAATTCCAAATGTTGCTGCACAATTATTTGTCTCAGAAATAATGATGATTAATATAGACGATATAATTGTCTTTCAGTCAATTAAAAAAATATTTCGATTTATATATATATATAAATATATTCGAAGTTTTGAATGAATTCCAGGATGCATCTTTTGGTTATTTCACTGTTTTTGACCCAGATAATGTAATAACATAAGTACACAGCCTATGAAGTAAACCATGCCTCTTTATGATCATATATTATAATATATAATATTATATATATTATCTTTTTTGGTTAAATTAATATAAAATTGACAATGGAACATTTATCCTCATCAATAAAAAACAAAGCATTAATCATTAAATTAAATTAGGAGTATAAAAATGTGTTATCACTATTGGCAAAATAGTCATCACTACTTCTTTACTTTAGTTTTTTTTCCAACTGTATCTCCCCTTGTTTAGTTGCTATGAACGTGTATATGGACAAGTGCCAACAATTAACTATTTAAATCATAATAATAATACAAATATCCTCGAAAAAAGGAGGTGGTGGAGAAAAACAGGTTATTTACTCAGTGGGTTTGTCTGGAAAATGTTGGGCCAGAAACACGAGCATGTTCAGTTTCTCTGGCTTGAGGCAGGACCTCACTGGGCTCACAATGGTGCCAGCTGTGCTGAACATTCGCTCTGAGCTTGTGCTGGTTGCACAAATGCACGTGTGAAATACATGTGCATTCTTTGCTAACTTGGCCATCAAAGGGAGTTTTCTGCGGTTGTCACGCCACCACACCAGAGGATCTGCTGAGGACTCGACTACCTCCTCTTGCAGATATTGGTTAACTCTGCATTGCAACAGCAGCCTGGGCCTGGCTACTACTTTGGTCTCTTCTTTTTTGGAGCAGGTCACTTTCACTTTCTTCTTTTTGGATGGATGGAGGCTCGGATGCATCATCCACCACTGCTTCACAGCTGCCACCACTGGCACCCATTATCACCTTCATCCTCTTCTGTGTTAACCAACTCCTGTATTAGCTGGGTTTTCACATCATCCAGGACCTCCTCCACATCCTCCGTACTACCACGATACTTCAGGTCGAGGAGGGTGGCCTTTCTGAGGAGCTCTTGAATTGGAATTGGAATTGCACATGTTTGCCTTTATACTTTCTGTGAGCGTGGTGTCCTTTTGGTCAGGGTTTAAAAGTTATCATTTGAGTAGTTCCAGCACAGGCTTTACAGAAGACACTGACATTTTTTTCACCCGAAAGAGCATCAGTCAAATCAGCAACTGGTTTCATTGCTGTTTATGGACTCCCAACACAGAAATGTTCTGCCATGTTGGGTTCAGGTGGCTATGTTTTCTGTCATCAATGAGCACCCGTCTCACGGCTGGGAGTTGCTCCGTTATCCTCTCAATCATGTTCTGCTTTGTTCCCCATCGTGTGGCAACATCCTGTAGGAAAGATAAGATTTTGTTCAGTTAGTTTTCTCATTACCCTATTCCACGAGTAAACATTTGTTTTAATTGTTCAGTGTTCACCATAATTAACTGCACATTTAAATATAGCCTAAATAATCAAGCATAACATAGTAATGTACATTATTGGACAATGTAAGTTATATTTAAATTAATCAATTAAATTAACTATCTTAAACTGACATCATTAAGTAGGCTAGTTCATGTTAAATGTCTATCCATCCATCACTCACCAGTACTAGACTGTGTTGGGGGGGGATTTGCTTCAGTCTGTGCCTTCCTCAGGTCTCTCTTCTATTTCCAGCTCAGATTGAAGGTGTTCACAAGATTCCCACACAGTCCCATGGCACGGGCTGTGTGCTCCTTCACTGTCTAAACCATGTGTCACTGCCAGGTGGAGGCTATTCGCCAAAGCAATTGAGCCATTGCCATCCGAGTTTGCACACTGCAGCCACAATGTTAGCACCATTGTCTGTAGTTATTTTGCAGGACAGTTTGTGCTCATCTAATGCCCAGTCTGCCAAAGCAGACTCAAGGGCTTCTGCAAGTATACCAACAGCATGGTTCTCAGGTACGAATCTGGTCTCCAAGCACCTAGTCTGCAGACAGGGCTGGTCGACGGCATAGGCCATATGGGCGGTTGCCCGGGGCGCCTAGGGGCACCGATTTGGTACCCCATCTGGTCGCCCTCAAGGAAGAAAAAAAAACCTTTTTATTTTTTTGTTGTATTTTCTGCCTTAACAAATGATGAATAAAGAAAGAAAGAAATACACTTTGCCCCCCTGTTCCTCACAATTTTTAATCTGCCCTGGCCTGCACTTGTACAGAGACATCTGTCTGTCTCTGCTTGTACTGTGCACACTGAAAGTGGGGGATATGATCATTGTTGCCAAATCTTGTAAGCCACCAAAATGTATAGGACCGGCCCTGAGTACAATCAGTGGCTATGTAGTGGATGGTCAAACTCGTATAGGGAGTCATGTTTGAGCTTGGCCACATGTCAGTTATTGCAGAATAGAGAGGAATGGGGTTTTTTGAATCACTGACAATGTCATTCTTCACTCTATGGTACAAATTTGGAATAGCCTTTTGGAGATGTAGGCTTTGCTAGGCAACTCATATTGGCCATCAAAAGAGTACACCTCTTCACTTGCTTTCAAAATGGTTTGGACATTGGTCACAATGCTTTCCCAAAACACTTTCTTAAATGTATTCTACCAATTAGTATTGGTAGAATAATTAACTAATAATTGGTAATATAAAATTCTACCTTGTGTGACTTTTTCAGCATGTTTTGTGCAATTAGTTTAATGCTTTCAACTGCCGGTCACTATACAGCACTAACGTCAAGTACAACTCCCATAATACATTGCTACTTTATATGATATACAATATTCACATCATCCACATATTGTTACTGTATTATACAACATCCTTCATGTCGTTACTACAATTAATAAAGACTGTGCTACATGTCGTCTATTTATTGGTTTGTGCAGTTCTTATAAGGCTTCAGGCCCTCAGGCTGGGATCTTCCTCGGGAGGCACGGATCCAACTAAATAGCTTCAGAACCGGTTGGGGCCGTAGTGCCTCATTCCTCCGTCAGATCGGAGCCGCCAGCTCAAATCTGTGTCAATGCGGCGGACCACAAACCATTAACCACATCATCGGTGACTGCCCTGACTTCAGATCACCCAAAGGCGAGCAGGGACTCAAAGACGAGTTTAAATTGATGGTCACCCCAAGGATGAAAGAAGAAGAGAGTTCTTATCAAATCATGGAATAGACTTTGAAATACACTGTTAATATGCTGTTTGGTGATAGTGGTGTAATGTCATGTTTTAACTCTGAACCACCAGCAGAGGGCGGGGAAGTGCTAGTGACCTAGTTTCTTTTTTCTTTTTTTTTCTGTTCCCCCTTAATTATCTGAGGTTGAGGCATTTTGTATTGGAGTAAGTAAGTAAAGACAAGCTCATGCAGATCCAACATTTCTTCTAAATCTCAATATTTAATTTGACCTCAATGAACCTGCTGAGCTATAGCAGGTAAATATGTTGTACATGGTGGGGTATTAACCAGTTAATCCTGTTTTGTACAAAATAAATTAAAAAAGAGTAAGAACACCTTCCTACATGATGGACTGTATCCGTATAGAAGCAGTATCATCCATATTTAGGCCTTTATCAATGTATATCAACCACAACCCATCCTGTTATTCCTTTACTCAGATAATCAACTCCGCCCCCGGTGGGCTAGTTATAAATTAGAAAACAATACACTCAGGCCTTACCTACAATAAGCCAAATGGAGTTGGACGCAATAAATAAACGTATTAAATGTCCTTATAAGACCGATGCCGCTGATGTTTTTATCGTCAAAAGACTCAAAACGTATTTCCCCCATCCCTGCCTCGACAGCTCTTGGCTGTAAACACATCTGTCTGTAGAGTTATGGGAAGTGTGTGTGCGAGAGTGCGTGTGTGTGTGTGTGTGTACGTGTTTGTGTGTGTGAGTGTGTGTTTCACTCGCTCTCCATTCCAACGATCGCTTGGGTCAGTGTCACAGCATCATTTTTTCCTATGATTTCTGTTAAAAAAGCGTTGCAGTCCAGAACGGACAGTTCTTAACCGAAGCCATCCATCTTCCAGACTGTGATGTCACAGTGATCCACGGCTTCCAATCTCGCCGTATAGTTTAAAACCTTAAAACGCATCAGACGAGACGGCTCCCCACTCGGACGCCGTGCACTTGCCTGACTGCGGCTCTGAGATGAACAGATCGCACATTCATCTTCGCTTCCTCCGTCGGACACGTCCTCGAGGCCCCGCCGCACGCAGAGCCGCGCTGCAAACATCTAATGTGTTATAATATCACAACAGATGGCTCCGATACAACACACAAGTCATAGGATAGCTGTAGCTGTATTGAAGTGCTCCCTGGTTTTTAAGATGCTGTAGGTCACATTTAAGCAGGGCCGTCCTAGCATTCCTAGCGACGGCATTCCTGCATTTAAGAGCGGTAAGTCGTCCCTCCTGACCAATCAGGGCATCTCTCCTCCGACGACTTCCTGGGAATCCGTCTCGCCTCTCTCTTCACATCTCTCAAATCCTACCTACAGCAACTTCTAAGTGATTTAGATGATCCGAGAACGCCGATTGGCCTACAAGCAAGCAACAGGGATCTGCATTGTTGCAACCAGCAGCCTCCATCCGTCCCCCGGCGTGCGTGTTTACCTAGATACCGTGCGTTGCGCTCGTTCATTCAGATCGTCCTAATGGGGACAGTTGTTTGTAGGAAGCGGATTATTTTCGTCGTGTTTGATGAACTAACAGAACGAAGCTTTTATCCTTTGAAGAGGAATGTGTGTTTGCTTTAATGATGACTGGCCTTTGGGCGTCTCGTATCTCCACGATGCCAAATAGACTCCTCTCTACATCCTCTAAATACTCTAAATATAATCCGGTGCCGAACCGTGTCTTCGTTTAACGGCACCATAACTATAAACCCGGCCTCATTAAGCCCCCCCCCTCCCCTTCAGACAACGGGATGCCGCTATCAAACACACCTGTCCTGAAGTGTTGGCGAGCCGACCAATCGGTGCGCGGCGGCCCGTTCCCCGAAGACCGGTGGCGCGGCAGCCAGCCATAGATCACGTGACGGAGCGCGGCGTACCGGGACCGCTGCTGGTTTCCCCGCCTACGCAGGTGTAACCTCCGGACTCTAATGGAGCTGCGCTGTCAGGTGAGGCCGCTCGGAGTCTCCCGATGCGCCGGGGCCGTATTGCTCAAAGGTTTTCCTCGACGGGGAGATACAGGGGGTACACACAGGTGGACGCGCACAAGTACACGTGCATGCAAATCCACACTAGCTGTTAGCTTCCTGTTGACAGCGCCACCCCGGGGCTGCTAGCTGTTAACCTCGTGGTTTTCCCCCCAGAAGCTAACAGGCTGAACCAGACCTCCGTCCTCATTACTTCATATAAACAGTCATTTAACGGCCGGTAAAAACGTCCTTCTCTTTCCAAACATTTCCCTCTTTCCATCCGTCTCTCTTTCTGACTCTCTCCATTCGTCCCTCTAACTATCTCTTTATATCTTTCTCTCTTTGTCTCTGTCGCTCTCGTATCCATGTGTCCTTCAGTTCAGAAATAGATTTGGGCCCTTGGAGTTATGTTAATGAGACAGACGTCAGCCAAAGGAAAAGATTCCCCGATGCACCAGAACATTATATCATTGAGTTCTCTGAAGGATTATTCAGAAAAATACAGTCGTAAGTTTCATGTCCTTGATTGATGGATGAAGGGATGGATGAATGAAGTGATAGATAGCCGGATGGGCGGATGAAGTGATAGATGTGTGGATGAATGGAAGGATGGACGGATGACGGAATAAACGGATGGACAAAGCGGTAGATGGATGCATTGACGGATAAGCGGATGGCAGGATGAATGGGAAGGCGGGTGGATTGATGGATGAGTACATAAAGGACCTTTAATGTCTTTAATGTGGGATTGAAGAAACAGGACGTTAGAGTCTTGGGATGATTAATGACCCTGAAGAAATGACAACTCTCTACAGCTCTATTACATGTCTCTACCTCTCTCGCCCCTCTCTCTAATGCTCTATTACATCTCTCTCTCTCTCTCTCTCTATTACATCCCCATCTATCTATCTAACAGCTCTATTACGCCCCCCCCTCTCCATCCCTCTGTTCTGTCTCTCCCTCTCTCTATTACATCCCAATCTCTTTCTCTCAGCTGAATTACATCTCTATCTGTGTGTGAGCTCTTCATTTTGGATAAACCTATAATTTGTCGTGACATGAACATAACTTTGGTCACGAGACTTAAACAAACTCACTCGACTAAAAGGGAGTTTTTCTTTTAAATCCCCATACTTAGTTACGGTGGCCCAAAAAGGACATGAGGTGCATCTAAAAAGAGAGGTTTGAGCATAAAGCGCAGTTAAATATTTCAGTCTGTCGTGTTCACCTGCTGTTAGCTCGCGGCGTTACGTCGAGCCGACTGTATAAAAAAGAAATATATTTATAGAAAATGGAAGAAAACATTAAACGCAAACAGCCATTTAAAACCCAACGACGCCCCATCAGCTTTTATGACTTTATCAATAAACCACATTTAGAGTCTTCCTCTGGGGAATCAGATGCTCAGCTCAACAGGCCTCCCTTCCCTCGGCCGTGTCCTCCGAAAACCCGCCACCCCCACTAATCCAGGGTTTTAACTCGAGAAAATAGTTGTTTTAACGAGATGTGATATTTGTCTAGTACAGGGTTTTCCAAACTATGGGTAGTGAATAGGCAATGCATTATGTATTTTTGGGTTTGGGTCCCAGGGAGACACCAAATGAATCTTTTGGGTCCCAAGATGCAAAGGTTTGGGAACCCCTGGTCTAGTACATTCTCCGCACCGGCGTGGGACTCCCTAACTAAACTAGTCTGGACCAGGCTAAACCTCCATCACCCAGGACACCTACACCCACCCCGGGATCCCTCCCTCCCCGAGGCCCTGACGTGGGTATTTCAGCTCACGGGGCCCCAGCAGACAGCAACACGGCTGCGTGAGCAAAATGAGAACTGTTTCAATTACAGAAACATGGAAAGGGCATCGCGGCGGCGGCGATTGATATGTCAGTCTAACAATGTCCAATTAAAGGAGAGGAGCGCCGCTATTATTCTTGGATTAGAATAACCGAGGGCAGGTACCCCCCCACGTAACGCAGCGACTCCATCAGCCGTGAAATGAACAGCTGACATATAATAATAATTCATATTTCCCCACAGTCCGCATAATTTGGTTCGGCAATTATGTGATGTTTTATTTTCAGAGGCCCGAATGAAAGGCCTGCGAAATGACCTGATGTGTGATCATGTGTCTGATGCGTCGTCTTAGCTAGGAAACCGCGGAGGTTGGAACCGCTTTCCCCCCCGCCGCGCGCGACACGTTATTAATCCGCGCGGTTCCCACTGTGCGTTAATTTCTGATGTCTGTTTAAAAGCGTTTATTTGTGACCCACAAACTTCTTAAACGCCGCGCCGCTCATTTGAACCTAATTTCGTCGGGGAGTCGACTTGAAGCCGGTTAATGGCGTGTGACCGCTCCCCCGCCGCCCCCCTCTTAAAGATATTTAAGAGATTCTGGGAAACGCAACTTTTCCAAGAGTTCTCCGTTGTGACCGAGGAGAAGTAAAGCGAGAGGAGCGATGCCCGCGGCGCTCGGTGGTTTTGCGTTGTGGATGTTGGCGCCGGGCGACCCCGGGCCGAGAACAGAGGAGCCGCTGGAATACATCGAGGCCGCCGCGACCCCGGCTCAAATCGATGCCAATGAATGTTTGCTCTCACAGATCTCAAGGAGATGTGGAAGGAGCTCCGGCTCGCTCCCGGGTGACGGCGCCGCTCGGAGAGGCGCTTCACAATAACGCAAGCGAGCGGAGAAGACTCCCACTCCTGAAGCCACCGCGCTGGACCTCATTACCCTCCCGGCGCCTCCGCTCGCAGATAAACGCTCTCTCAATACCCATTTAAACCTGCTTACACACCGCCACCCATCTCTGTTGCCTACGAGTATCCCTGGTGGTATTCCGTTCGCTGCTTCGGTCTTGACGCGCTGGCTGCAGAAGGCGCTGCAACGCGAATGAGAGATTCTGCCTTAATTCCTTCCCAGGGGTCATCGCTGCAAGAAATTCAATCGCTTGTGTGCTTCTTGAAGACGAGGCCCGGTTCTCTCGCTCTCTCTCTCCCTCGCTCTATCCCCCTCTCTCTCTCTCGGATGGAGGATTGTGTTTCAAGGCCTTTCGACTCGACTCACGCGAGGTAACGCTCGCGCTCACGGCCGAGGCACGGAGAGGTTCAACCCCCCCGCCCGAGGCTATGCTGTGTAGCGGCCCACTGCTCCAGGAACGTTAGGATGGGTTAAATGCAGAGTAAGTATTTTCCCCATCAGGGGTTAATAAAGTGTAGCTTCATATTCATCTTCATCTTCCTCTTTCTGGCACTCAACCTATATGTATATCGAGGA
This sequence comes from Melanonus zugmayeri, assembly GCA_900302345.1. NCBI lineage: Eukaryota > Metazoa > Chordata > Actinopteri > Gadiformes > Melanonidae > Melanonus > Melanonus zugmayeri. Next base: position 10,779 of record OMKN01067413.1, read on the forward strand.
GCTAAATGAACGCCGTGATAGTTAGCGGCTAATCTCTGGGATCTGCCTGACTACACACACACACACACACACACACACACTGCTGAGAGGCACAACAAAAAGGTCAATGAGAGAGGGAAGGAGAGAGGGGAGAGATGGATGGAGAGAGAGAGAGGGTGGAGGTGACGGAGAGGGAGAGGGAGGTAAAAGTAAGAGGGAGCGATTAGATGGATGGAGCCGGAGCGAGAGAGAGAAAGGGATGGAGAGATGGAGTGACAGAAGAAGGAGGGATGAGAGGTGTACAGAGAGAGAGAAAGGGAGAAGGACAGAGGTGGGAAGAGAAAGATGGAGAGGGAGCCTGTGACCCGCCACTCAAACACTTTCTAAATGTCAAGCGGTTTGGCTTCTTGAACTCTCCCTCTTGTGTAGTTTCTCTCCTCATTATTGTTTGGATCCCTTTACATGAGGGAGATATTTTAGTTTAGTGTCATGATGATGAACGATAAAAGAGGAGCTTCTTCGAGTTTCAAAGGTCTGTCAAGGCATGAAATCAAAACCGGCTTTTTCCGGTGAGCTGAATTTGTAGTCTTGCATGGCCTGTTGTCTGTAGCCTCTTTAGCCTCTTTAGCTCCGGATCTGTTAAAATCTTAGGGACTGGCAGATGCAAGAAAAGATTCTGGTGTTGGTGTACGTTGTCTGCACAAGGCGGGTTGCTTGTGTTATTCTGGGCCACCACCCCTACTAAATTAGTCTAGACGCGCCGCTGAACCTGGTCATACCGCGCCGTATCCCGCGCCGGGTTTGACAGGGAACTAACACAGAATGCAGAACACAAGAAGGAGGCGGAGAGTATTCTGGGCTTCTGTTGTCCCTCCTGTGGGAGCAGAGCGGAGCAGAGAGCAAATATGGCCCCGGGGCTCTGGGTCTG
>OMKN01067420.1:0-13507 GCA_900302345.1 Melanonus zugmayeri
TCAGTTCTATATAGAAACAATTTAATCATCATTTCCGTACCTACTTTCTCAGATCCATTTAAGCATTGTTACATGCGTTTTTGCTCCAGGCGATTTGCCAGATATGAATGCCGGTCCGCCCAAGAGTGTTAAGGAAGAGGAGAGCGGCCCTAAAGCGGCAGATGATCACCCTCCTGCCCCCCCACCGCCGGACCCCCAGGAGGACGACTCGCTCTCACCTTGGCATGCAACTAAAACAAGCCAACGCAAGTTACCGGTTTTCTCTTTAATGTACAGTAATAGTGTTGGTAGTTGTCTCTTTTTAATGTATAGTAATACCAAGTATCTGCATAATAATAATAATAATGCAAAGTACTGTTGGGTCAGTAAATGACACCACGCTGTATTACATTTAGATTAGTTCAGAGATTACATGGGTACTTTATTCTTTATTTTATTATGAATCTACTTCATATACTTTATTGAGTTATTCAGGAGATGCTATAGCAACTTGCAGTCATATCTATATTTTTTCCATTAATGAGCGTGTAGGGAGGACTGGGACATTACATCCCATATGATTGTGATATGTTGTATTTCTCTGTTACAGATGCTATGTACTCGGAGCCTGCGGAAGTGGAGAGACAGCTGAGTCATTACAGGTCAATGCCGCCGGCCAATACCGCGCCGCTGTCGCCCCCCGATGTGCCCGAGCTGCCCGACGACGACGAGAAGCTGCTCCACTGCGAGTTCTGCGACTTCTCGAGCGAACACCAGTCGAGCGTGCGACGGCATTACATCAACATCCACGGCAAGAGGCTGCTGCGATGCAAAGACTGCAGCTTCTTTACTGGAATCAGGTGGGACTGCTGCATATTCATCTGCACAAAATGTGTCAAATAGTCCTTGAGTAGTTGGGGAATTGAGTAGTCAATTCTGTCACAATACAGCCTGCTTGCACATGTAAAATGCCAAGAGTATAATTCCTTTTAGACAAAGTTAAAAGTATAAAGTAACCTCCCTTTCCGTGTCACAAGAAAAGCGCAGACCTTCTAAACCTGGAGCATTCATGTGCATCAATGATTCTTTGCTGTGATAGCGGTCGAAGAAAACAAATTCATCCAAATATACAATATTGCTTTTACTTGTTGTTTTTACTTTCCATGAGCGACATGTTGAAAGGGCAACTGTACCACAAGAACAACAGTTTTTGGTTCTTTTGATACCGCGTGAATTGCGACTTCCAATTGTCATATTCATATTGCCTCTTTTTTTTTGCCCCTCATTTGTTAGAAAAAACCTGGATTTGCACAAGGAGATGGGTCACTCTACCTGCCAAATGGAACCAACGCATCAGAAAACCCTCCGCTGTCCCCTCTGTCTCTACCACACCAAGAACCAGAACCACATGATTGATCACGTCGTCCTCCATCGCCGTAAGCACATGCCAAAATGTACACTGTATTAATTTGCTGCTTGTTGCTCGTGTGGTGCATTACGCAAGGAATAAACGACGGGGCGTCCCGGTATTGAAAAATATCATACGACGGGGGGTGGCAACACACGCGGCCAAGGCAAAGCCGAGGTAGCTTCCACCGCTGAAGTACATTCTTTTCCAATAATGGGACACCCCAAGTGGTTTATTCCGCTTATACCAGTTACCAATGCTTACATATTAGTTGTTTTCATCTATAACGTCATTGGGTTTTTATCAACTTGTTCTTCCGCGACGCTTTAAGCATCGTTTTAGCTTTGTCTTTGTTTAGTTGTATTTGATCGTTGCTGTTAACGTTGGATTTGTAGCACATGTACCGAGAAAAGAACCGTTAAAAGGCAGAGGTGTCCCGTTATTGAAAAGTAATGCACACACTTTTAACGTTATTGACCAATCAGGATCAAGTATTTAACAACGCTGTGGTATAAATGAAATGCTCTCCTTTCTCCCACAGAGGAGCGCGTGGTGCCCATCGAGGTGCGGCGACCCAAACTGTCCCGTTACCTGAAAGGCGTCGTCTTCCGCTGCCACGAGTGCACTTTCACGAGCGGCAGCGCGGCAAACCTGAGGACTCACGCGCTGAAGCATAACAACGTCAGGCCGTACCAGTGCCGGCTGTGCTACTTCGACTGTACTCAGCTGAGTGAGCTGGAGGAGCACCTGTGTGATAAGCATCAGGTAAGAGTCTCTGGACCCGACGTGTCCTGGTGCAAAGGGTTAAGAAACCATACGGCGCGGTCAAGAGAGTATGCGGGTTGTGATTTCAACCGACTCCCTCTCTGGTTGAGCGCGTGGAATGAGCTAGCTAGTAGGCTCGCATGTTTTCCCATGTTTACCCAAATGAATCAAGTCATTAATTAACTTTGCCCCTCCCCTTACTGGAGATGTGTAATTCCCTAATTTACTGACATCCTGTTCTTGAAACATACTTTGTAACGGCTATTCAATCTACTTGACGTCACGTGAATTTGAGGCAAAACGTGGAAAGCTCCAGTAGCTAGAAAAGGTCTAAATAAATGAGGTCAGTTCATTCAGTCATTCCATGTGTCCTCGTCTAGGTGGTGAGGAACCACGAGCTGGTGGGACAGGTGAACCTTGATCACCTGGGAGCGCGGGCCGGCCACGAGCCCGAGGGAGATGAAGAGGGCGACGACGACGGAGGGTCCAATCCGAGGGAAGCAAACGACGAGGACGAAGATGCGGAATCCGAAGGGTGTGACGGTGCGCGAGAGACGCATAAGGAACGTGGCGTTGACACGAACACCGCGGTGCCGCCGCACGGGGAGAACATCGAAGAGCTCGAGGGTCACGCGCAGCAGGTCGACGACGAGATGGGAAGCCCGGGAAGAAAGGAGGAAGAGGAGAGGCAAGCGCGGCGAGAACCGACCGTCTTGGAGAATGAATGTTTTCGGGCTGCGGGGTCGGGGAGCGACGCGAGAGGGAAGGCCGAGGGTGAGGTTGAAGAAGAGCTTTTCGGCGTGGTCTCAGAGCCGGGTGACGAGGGGACTGCGTGCGACGGACCCGACGGGCGAGCCGCTGTGTCGGAAGACGGACAGAACCACGAGTCATTACCGGACACGGAATCTCAAAAGTCCTCAACTGCCGCCGAAGGCCAACCGCTTGCCGCCACACGTGCTACAAAACGCGTCACGCGAACAGCGGACACGGAGCGGTTAGAAAAGCCGTTTCTGAGCTTGGAGGACGAGCAGGTCTGCAGACGGAGATCCGACGACAGCCTCGGGAGCCCCGAGATGCCCGTACTTGAGAACGTCTACCTCAACCAGAGAGACGCGGCGGCGACGGGGCGAGGCGCAAACGCACGCGATTCTCTCCGGTGCGACATGCGAGAGAGGCGGGAAACGCCAGAACAGATTCCCTGGGAAGGACCCGCAAACAAGTGTCCGGTCCAAGCTCACGAAGCTGTGGAAGGCACACAGGAAGCCGAAACATCGTTGTCCAAAGGTAAGAGTCCGACAACGGTTGTGTGCATGGTAACCTCAGTCACTATTTCATGTCGGACTGAATGACAACCAGCCAACACCTGAAGATACATGACATACTGACATACAGAATTACTACATTAGCTGAAGTTATTGTGTACTCAATTTGCATTAGTTGTACCACATAATGTAGATGCTCCTGTGATGTGTCAAATCAGTAAGGTATTGATTTGTGCAAAACATTTGTACATTTTAAATGACTCCCATTTGTCTTTTCTTAAAAGGTCCCTATTTCACTAACAGGTGTGATTAGCCATTACAAGCAGTTTCAAAATTCATGGGTAGTCACGTGACTACCCATCACATCATGTGACATCACAAGTGGGAGTGTCTACCCAGATGTACGATGGATAGATCAGCCTGCCAGTTGGTACAGTCCACTGGGTAGGCTGGTAGACTGATCTGTCCATCATACATCTGGGTGGACACTCCCACTTGTGATGTCACTAGAGGGTTTTTACTTGTTTATATCGGTGCTTGACTGTGTCCGGGTTGTTTTTTGTCACCAGGTACCCCCGCAGACGGCGTTGCCGGCGGCTTCACCCGTCCCTTTGCTAAAGACGACGGGGCGTTCAGCTGCGCTCTCTGTGGACGGATCTTCTCCAATGACCCTGAACTACAGCAGCATATTAAGCGTCATGGGACATAGACCGATGGATCCAAATAAACTGCTGGCTCATGGTCTTTGTGTAGTCATCGTCGTCGTCGTTGTTGTTGTCGTCGTCGTTGTTATTGTTTTTAGCTGGATTGGAATGTATTTTATTTTATGAACTTTGTAGAACTCTTTCCCCATTCAATGTCTGGGGCCTTTGTTCCTTAAACATTTTTTTCCAATAAAACATTTTGTTTCTAATAATTACATTTATTTGTATCATCTGATTTAATGAATGAAATGCTATGAATTTAGAAATTCTGTAAAAAAAACCACATCTAACACAAAAATCACAACAACATCTAAACAAAGCTACAAAAAACAACGTGTGTTACTGTTGAATAAACAATGAGCGACATTAGTGGAGAAGAACCAGTAAGCATTTATGAAAATAACCCTGGAGCAACCTGGTGGGCGTGGTGTCCAATACGTCACGTTGTAGTCCTCTACGTCACGTTGTAGTCCTCCCAGTGAAACGGGACACCGCTTCCTGGTCTCAGAAGTGGACTGCAGAGGAGGAAACCGCACAAGTCGGGCAGATGAGCAAGGCACGGCTGTCTCTGTGAGACCACAGTTACTTGTTTCAGCATCTGGTGCAATTGGTGTAAGTATAGTTGTGCTTATATTGTTGACTTCCCTCTTGTGTCGTGTTAAACGTGTCTGGTTAATTTAATTGGGTTAAGTTAATGATGTCTTAATTGTCTTCTACCGATGCGTTCCTATGAAGTTAAGTCGGGGGGGTTAAACACATTTAAACTTAAATGTGGTGGTTAAACACATTTAAACTTAAATGTGTTTAAATGTGCGTTTTTTGTATTTATAACATCAGGATCGTTAAATAACCAAGGAATAGCCTAGGTGACATTGCAGACTGAATCAGTTTCCTTATTCACTTCCAGTCATACCCGTTTCTTCCCTGACTGATAAGCTTTCTATTGTTACCGTAATTACTGTGAACGTGTTGCATGCTTTTTATGGCTTCGTTGGATCGTAGTGCAGTCTTCACCTGCAGGGGTGTGCTTCAACACAACATTATCAAACCACACTGAACTGCACTAACACAACATTATCAAACCACACTGAACTCCTGAACTAATACAACACTATCAAACAACACTGAATTGACCTGCCCTTTTGTTGCCTCTGATGTTTACTGTATTTACTTAGTAATTAGAAACAGTTTTTGTTGACCACAGTACACATTGACTTACAGTTAAATCGGATCACTTCCTCATTCATTCAACGACAGACACTAAAGGATGGGTGAAGTGTCGAGTGAGGCAAGCTCCGAGGAGAAGGAGCGCTCGTTCTCATCCAGAGTCATTAACATCGTGTTCATCAGCCTGCTGCTGGACCTCCTGGGGTTCACCCTCATCCTACCACTCTTTCCCTCCATTCTGGACCACTACGGACAAACAGAGGTCAGATATGAAACGAACAAACGAGCCATGGGTCAATCCAGACTATATGAAAGCTACCGACGGATTCAACATTTTCTCTGATTTAATAAATAGAGGATTTGCAGTCGAAGTCCAGGTGGGCCTGGAGATCTAAGCCGTCGATAGCTTTCAGTTGATGCGAAGAATGTGTAGAATAACCCGCATTCTTCAGCAACTACAACTCAAGTGCCATTGAGCAAGCTCCTTGGGGAAAAAAGTACTGGTTCCACCCCAGCGATAATACAATTGTACCTAATGTAGTAACTAACTGCTGCCAGTATTTTTTCCATCACATTTGTATTAACCTAACATATTTGAACAAGGGGGCTTTGTGTGTGAAATAATTGAAGTAAAATACCATAACTTCCTGTTGTTTCTCTGTATTTATGTTGTGTTTATCATCTTCTTGGTCAGGATGCGGTCTACCAGTCCCTACAGAGTGTGGTGGATTGGTTCAGAGAGACCGTTGGGATTCCCATGGAAAGAAAGTACAACAGCGTTTTATTTGGGGGTCAGTACAATTCCAATGTGTTTTATTCCTCATCACTTCATTTCATCCTGAAAGAGCCTCAGTGAGACTTCAAGAGATTCTTTTTAGACATGTCTGAGTTAATTTAATGTCATGTAATTTTTCATAGTGATCATAAAAGTGAATTCATTCAAGTTCACTCAAAGTTTTGTTTTAAGGAATATTATAAGCAGTTTCCAATCATGCCATGTTCTGCTCTGATATCCTTGCTTGTGAATCTATTGTTTAGGTCTGATTGGATCGCTCTTCTCTCTGCTTCAGTTCCTGTTGTCCCCTTTAACCGGCGCCGCGTCTGACCGCCACGGCAGACGGCCGCTGCTCCTGCTCACCACAGTAAGCCATAATACTCTCTCATTTGCCTAAACAAAAGGTTGTTTAGGCAAATGTTGTGCCAACATTAGTTGATGCTTATGTGGACCTGAGATTACTCCAGGTTATATCTCATTGGTGTAGAAATACAAATAAAAGATGAGATGTGATGAGGAAGTAAAACAAAACAAAAAAGGTGAATGAAATGTAATAACTGTCACCAGGAAGATAAGATAACACTTTATTACTCTTGTGAGGGAAATGCAGGTGTTTACCGCTAATTACAGAAATAGAATAGGAAGAGATTTGACATCTACCAGTAATCAAGCAGGGTGTTGGATCAGCCCCAACTCTACTTGTCTAACAACTGATTTGCTTCACTCTTCCAGTTAGGGTTGATCTGCTCCTATGCGGTGTGGGCCGTGTCCCACAGCTTCACCATGTTCCTGGTGTTCCGCGTCATCGGGGGGATCTGTAAAGGCAACGTCAGCCTTTGCACGGCCATAGTGGCCGACCTGCCCTGCCCTAAAGCAAGGAACCGGGGAATGGTAAGTTGTAGGTTTCAGTTGTAAAAGAAAACGTATTGCTCCATATGTTTCGAATCATGAATGACGTTCAAAGTCATTCGGGGGTATACTGTAGATAAATACAGCCTTCTTTGTAGAGTGACAAAGATATATATTATTATTTAGTACTGTTCTCTTGCATACCAGACCAAGGACTAACTTAAGTTGCCTACAATTAATTTATTGTGATAAGAGTGAAGAGTTCTAGCTAAAAATGGCAGAACAACAAGCAAAACGAACCCATTTGTGTGAACGTGTTGTTTTGTACATTGCCAGGCTATGATCGGCATCGCCTTCTCTCTGGGCTTTACCGTAGGACCTCTCATGGGGGCCTACTTTGCCGCCAACACCAGTCACGGAGAACTCTTCCACCAGTACCCCGCTCTGCTCGCCCTAGCCTTCAGCCTCGCCGACCTGCTCTTCATCTGGCTCCTGCTCCCAGAGACCCTCGCCAAGCACTGCAAGGTTAGCGCCAGAAGATTCAGATTCAGATTCAGAGTTTTATTGTCACAACACGTTTACACCAGGTATAAAAGTGGGTGAAATTATTTTTGTGCAAGCTCTAAACTAAAATAAAAAATATCATATAAAATATACAATATACAGTATAAACTAAACAAAAATGTAAATAAAATGTATCAGCTATACATAAAGTGAATGTGTGAGTGTAAGATTGAGTTACAGTTAAAAGATAAACAATACAAATAAGTGTAGAGGGAGTTAAAATGTGTGTGCAGAAGGGCTCAGGTCCCGTTCAGCAGCCTGATGGCTTGACTGTACAAACTGTTCCTCAGTCTGTTTGTTGGACATGAGAGACTGCGGTAGCGCCTGCCTGATGGTAGCGGCGTGAACAGGTTATGGCTGGGGTGATTCATGTCTTTGATGATCTGCTAGACCTTGGCTACACACCGCTTCGCATAAATGTCCTAGTCTGACCCAATGCAACCTAAAGCGGTAGTGGTCACCCAAAGCCTCTTATTTTTCTTATCAGTTCGCCATAACTAAAGTCATGGCTTCGCTATTGGCTTTGTTTACCATCTGCTTACCACCCGGGGGTTTCATGGCTTTGAACGATAGAGAACTGCTTCTTCATGGTCACAATTCTGACTATATTTGATTTGATGCAAGTTTACAACACCAAATATTATCAATAGTGTGACCCAGCAATAACTCGGTTCAGAATACATAATAAGTGATGGGAAATCCCATTCAAAATAAAGCTTAGGAAATAATTAATTGCATTTGAAAGTCATTTCGGTCTAGTGCACAGTGCATGTTATCATTGTGTGCTATACAATTACACAGGACTAGATGGAACTTTCCATTACGCTGTTATTACTAAGAGCGGATGAGGTCGTGTTTTGGCAGTTAGGTCATATTAAGGCCACGATGTGGGTTGTATAAACATCCCAGTAGATGCACCCCAGCTGTATACAGTTTTTCCACAACACCTGGGTCATTGAATTCGGTGTTTCCAAGGGCTACTGTGGAACTATTTTATTCACGTTCCTGTTTCCACACGACTCGGCACAGCGTACGTAAGCCATAGCATAATGACTTAAGATGCCTTTCATCTGTGAATACATTCGGGGCATATGATGTCATGACGCTGTTATAATATTAATATATGAATCCATAATATTAGTTGCGATACTCCTCCCTTATTTCATAATTTGATAACGCTTACTTACATAGATTTTTAAAAATCAAAGCTACTGTGAATCCATTTACTCACCCAATCTACTTGTTGTTGTTGTTGTTGTTGATATTGAGTGATTATTGTCTGGCTCCAGGTCTCCTCCTCAGGGTTGCAGGACCCATGGGATCTGCTGCACCCCTTCTCCTTGTTTTATTTCTCCGCTGTGTCCCGCGTGAAGGAGCCCCCGTCCAGACAGAGTGAGCTCCCTCAGTCCCTGGTCTAGTAGGATATTAATACCCTGCGATGATGAGATAACATGAGATGTACTCCATCAATCGCAGATGGGACTGAATTCGGTGTTAAGAGTTAACGGTGGTGTGGTGCGTGTGTTGACAGGAATGCAGAAGCTGCAGGTCTTGGGCCTGGTCTATTTCACCTACCTCTTCCTGTTCTCTGGTCTTGAGTTCACGTTGAGTTTCCTCACGCATCAACGCTTCCACTTTACAAGGTATGAACTCAGAACATCAGCTTGGTCCAGATGTATAGATGACTCCAAGAGTATAATAATGTAATAGCAAAACACACAAGCAAGCTACTGCTAATGTTTTTTATTGTTCTGGTAGGTGGGCCCTTGGCATTTTAGTATAAAACATAACATTAAGATAATACAAACTAATTGTGTTTTCTTTGCAGTATGCAGCAAGGAAAGATGTTCTTCTTCATAGGGGTCATCATGTCGTTGATACAAGGGGGGTATTCTCGCAGAATCCAACCCGGGCAACATATCAAGGCAGTTCGTACGGTAGGTGAAACTTCTTTAACAAAGAACTCAAAGAACTGGTTTTCTGTATTCAAATGGTGAATACAGAAACTCAGGGGGCCTTGTCTTCTTCTAATTCAAATGGCTTTTGTTTTTCATCTCCTTCAGGCAATCATGGCACTGATTCCAGCATTTATTTTGGTTGGGCTAGCGTGGAATTTGGTTATGCTTTATCTCGGCCTAGCATTATATGCTTTTGGTAAGTGTACTATTTTTAACTGAGAAAGTTCAAATTAAAAGTAAATCAAGGGATGTGTCACTTGTGAAAACTTCCAGTACATTCCAGTGTTTGCCCTCCTCTGTTACAGCTGCAGCGGTTGTAGTTCCCTGCCTGTCTACGCTTGTTTCTGAGCATGGTAATTCTCTCATCAGTTAACACTGATATGTAATGAAGTTGTTTATTTTGGTTATCTCTTCAACTTGTGTTAGCTCTCAAGTCTACGCACATTTCTGTGAGGAAAAAAAAGGTAACTGTAGCAATGGTCTGTTTAGGAACAAAATAAGGAAAAAATTAAGGGAGGAATTTTTCAGAACCAGAATTATCAGAGTATTAAAAAAACAACAACAACATTGCACAAAGGTTTCATTTCTGCATGTGGTTAGTAGACTTGATATTTTAAGTGACACAATACAACTGGTTATTAACTATTGTGCTTGTCTGCGTCTAGGGTCCGCCGGTCAGAAAGGTACCGTTATGGGGATCTTGAGGAGTTTGGGAGCTCTGGCCAGAGCACTAGGCCCCATCGTGACATCATCTGGTAAATAAGTGTTTTGACTTGTTGGTGATGTACTGTTTCAATATATTTTTCTCATCATTCCTCTGACCTAACATTGACAAACAGTCAATGTTAAATAACGACAAATAAATATGTAATAATATTGTTGTACTTTTTAATACTGGCTTAATTCTGCATGTTTTCTTAAGTAGTCCAGTGCCTTCCCTTCACCCTGTCTTGTTTTCTTCTCTCTGTTCACAGTTTACTGGATAGCCGGGGCAGAGGTCTGCTTCATACTCACGTCAGCCATGTTTATTGTTCCTCTGATGTTATTAAGCACAGCAGGGAGGCTAAAGGCGGAGTAGACGGTGAATAGCAACCGCTGAAAAAAGGCCCATTCAAGGCATTATTCTGTGAATGAAACTGAAAGGAAAGAGTTTTTAGATTTGATATATGATACATTTTTATGTTGTAATGTTTACATATTCTTGGGAGTTTACATCTTCTTGGGAAGCAAGCACTGTTTTAATGTTGTCACTGATCACCAATGGGTAGATATATCCATAATAGGACAATACTAAAATCAGGGTCCAACGTTTACTTTTAGAATGTAGTCTTTTTACCTGCCAGAGTGGACAAATCTACTGACCAAGCAATAATATGTAACTCCATTTTTGTACTTTATGCCAAATGGTCAAATATGTCCACCATTGGCTGGTGGCATGTGTTAATTTTGAACCCTGACTAAAATGAAATGAAAGCATTTCATTAGACAAACAATGCAGTGCACAAACACTTTCTACTTTTATATACCTCTACACGTATGCATCATGTTATGCACACTCTTGTAACTTGCCAACACATTCAACATACATCTCAATCGTGTGTGTCATTGTTTCTTTTCATGCCAGTAAGGTTTTGTATTTCAATATGTGTTAATATCTACCACAGAGATGTTAACTTTACGGTACAGTTATTTGTCCGTTAATACAAATACAAATACATACAGCTTTAATAATAAATAAATATATGATCTTCTAAAACCCTTGTATTTCTTTTATTGTATTTATTTATTGCTGGCATTTCATGAAGACGACGCAAGGGGGCACTGCCTCCACTTGCGCATGCGCACAGATTGTAAACACAAGCTTGCTACACGAGTGCTCCACTCCAGAAGTGTGAAGAAGTCGAGGCAAAAGAAGGGGAAAGTTGACAGTCTGAGAAGCTGAAGATGGACACGGGTAGCTAACTTCCCAGGTGGGTTTGCTTCGTGTGTGTGAGTGATGTGGTCGAGAGCGGCTCTGTGGACAGACATAGCGAGTCTATCTGACGGAACGCCTGGACCGGGATCCTCCGAATGAGCGTTACTGGCGAGAGAGAGAGAGGGCGGGACTTTCAGTTACATGGGTTTAGCGGCGAGATAGGGAGGGAGGGACTTCTGGTAGAGGGATCCGTTAGCCAGTTTTCGTTACATGTTTCGGATATTCCTTTGTCCATTTTTTGGTCAATATTCTATATGTATTCTCCTTGTCGTCGTTGTTGTTGTTGTTCTTCTTGCGTCATGTTCATTGTTCTCGCTCCGGGGACTGTTAACACGGCTCACAGGCAGTAAGAGACCGGAAATTGTGTTGCGGTAGACCGGGAAAACGCTACAACACAGGCTCCTCTCTCAGCCCGTCGGTGACCTATGGAACCAGGAGGCTAATGTTGACAGCTAGCGGCTAGTGTCGACACCAGACACTGTAAAATACATGCTGATTTTAGCCAATTCCCAAGCTTTTTAGCCAACTGAGTGTTTTAAACAATTCGCCTGATTGCTAAATAAATGAAAACTGACCACCCTGTTCTGTCTGTCGCCCTGTGCTGTCTGAGTAAAAAGCTGATTTGTTTTAAAGTGTTCATATTCTTGTCACTTGAATCAGCAATCCCTGGTCTATGGTGAAACCATTCATTTGGACCTGGATTTCGATGATGATTGTGCCATATAGGATTTCGCAATGGTTGAACATAACTGGTCCTACTCTGTTCACACCACAGCCAATAGGCTATTGACAAGTCAGTGGAGCAAAAGTACACCTTTGCACGTAACATGGCACACTTCCAATAGCCATGTGTTCACTTGTGTGTTTTGTCTGCTTACTGTGTTTACTCTTCTGTTGTCCCTTCAGGAAAGTGACCGGTCTTACTCAACGTTTCGTCCCTGAATCCCAGCGGCGAGTGAGAATGGAGCCATGGGAGAGATTAGACGCCCTGTCACCACCCGTCTCCCTGCCCAGTCCCTATGTTTCAAACCCAAGGTGCCCGAACTTGGTGGTCCTTTGTTTTTTAAAGTCACTACAGTGATGTGCTGTCAAGCAGTCTGCGTATGTTGGTGTATATCTTGTTCCTGTTCTGTCGTTTCCCTTCCTACTTCGTGTTGATGTTTTGCACAGAAAGCGCTCTATATAAATAAGAGTTTGATTTTACGTTTTGTTCTTCTGAAACCCAGGAATAATCGGCCGTTTACAAGTCCAAGACAAAAGCCAGCAGCTACTGACGGCGAGGAGGACGGCAGAGGAGAAAGACCGGGCAGAAACGGTCACAGCAACAGTCACAATGATAGACGAACCGCCGACGCTAACTCTCGGCCATACAGGGACAAGTTTAAATGGGATCCACAAACAAAGGTCATAATATACTCTTTAAAAATAACAAGAAAGGTCAAATGAAAACAAAGCTATTTACATTGATTTTTATTTTCACACCCACAGAAATCGAAGCACATCAGTGACTCCCAGTCTAAGGACAGAATGTTTGGTGAGAGATCACAGGATGGATCCAAAAGAGGTAATCAATACAGAGTACTATATCAGTAAGTTATCAGTAACAAAGGGTGTCCCACAAGACTCCATATTAGGAAGCATCCTTTTTACACTCTACATAAAGATATTGAAAAAATGCTTGAACGTTTAAATTCAATGTTAAAATTACATGTGTATATATTGTATATTTTATGTTTTTAATTATGTTTAAATTAAGGTCTCCCTCACTGTGTCTCCGAGACCTAAATAAATAAGAAATAAATAAAAACTAAAAATAAATGTTGAGCCAACCGATATCCTAGATATGAAATATTCTCCTCCTTCGGCACAGGAATGCTCACTGCTCAGCCCTCTGAGAATTCTTCCTCTGCTTGAAATATTGTTATTATTATTGTACAAAAAATGCATTGTTTAATTTCCACTTCAGCAGCATTTGTAATGTACTGGTTATATGTTTATTATTGCTGCTAGATAGATAATAGGACGTATTCTTTTTTAAATATACTGTGTATATATATATATATATATATATATATATATATATATATTTTTTATATATATA
>OMKN01067421.1:0-10997 GCA_900302345.1 Melanonus zugmayeri
GTATGGTGTTGTACACTGCATGTGTATATGCATGTATGGTGTTGTACACTGCATGTGTATATGCATGTAACACAGGGGTAGGGGGTCAAGATTAGGATCATATTGTCGTCTCACCAGGGCACAGACTGAGGGCAAACTTGGTCTGGAAGTCACAGGCGTCGCTCTTCAGATACTCATCAGAGATCACCACCACCATCCTTTTGCACCTGAACGACACATGGAGGTAAACAAGGGGCGGGGCGTAAGGGTTAGGCATCTTGCTCAAGGATGCCTACATGTAGAGACTGTGGACCATTGGGGTTTCGGCTGGGAATCAAACAGAATACCCCCCCTCCCCCATGATATATCAATAGGGACGGGCCTACACAAAACAACACATTAATAAGGCATTCAAACTTTGTTTTGACTGATTTTTAATTTACTACTATTTACACTTTCATCTAAAGCGACGTACAGTGAATAGGATGCCTAACATTGCAGACATTGGGGGTCGAGCTCTTTTGGCTGGGAGTGGAACAACCTAGCTGCTACACTACATCCACAGATTTGATTGCACTTTACTAATGAAGTGTGCTGACTGGACAGTTGGTCCTCTGTGAGTCTATTCTGTCATCAACTAAATTTTACACGATATTACATTATATTAGATTCAACTTGTAACTTGTAAGTAAAATGGTGTATTTTACTTGTTACAAGCAAGTGAACACTAGGCCATGTTCACTTGGTCGGTAGAAGGGAAAAGATTGCAGAGACATCACAAGCACAATGTGGTTACTGTGGTATTCAGAAAGATCTACTGATCTAAATTTGATCCAATAGAAAACAGGGCAGGAGTGTCGTGCCTTTACTTGTGTGTGTGATGTGAAAGTAATTCAAGTCACCAACTCAAGTGCATTACTGTTTACCTTACTGTCTCAAAGGGCTTCACAGACCCACGTTAAATTACCCCTCTAAACCCGAAGTCCTTAATGCAAAGGTTATCATTTCTTCTTCTAAAACCTAAATTAACCTAAGTGGTTCATTTCTTCACTCACTTCTAAGCCCTTAACGTAACGGTACATGTCTTCTAAACCATAAGCCCTTAATGTCTAAGGTTCATTTCTTCTAAGCCCTAAATCCTTAACCTCCTAGAGGTTACTTTCTCTTAAACCCTAAAGCCCTTAACGTAAACGGTATAGATGTCTTCTAAAACCCTAACCCTGAGCCGTGTCTACAAGTGATATCAGCGATGGGCTGAGCCATGGCTTTGGTTTAACCAACCTCTTCTCGATCAGCTCGGCGGTAATGGTCCACACACAGGACCCGGGCAGAACATCTCTGTCAAACACACACAGCTTGAGTTTGTAATCTGTTTGTTCCAACTGCTGAATCATCTCATGGACAAACTGGAAGTCGCTCTGGCAGTAGCAGATGAAGGCGTCGAACAACTCCGGCGAACCTGTTGTGCCACACATGGGAGAGAAATCAAATCAAAAATCAAATCAACAAATGGTACGACACATGTATTACCTTAATACTAATCATCAATAATGATCAATAATTGCACTTATATAGTGCTTTTCAAGGCGCTCAGTGTGGTGTGATGATATTTGACTGACCTTCACGGTCCTCCATGGTCATCCACTCACTGCGCTGGACGCAGCTGTCGACCTCCTGCACCTGGACGGGGGGCTTAGATAGATACCGTGACACATCTAGATCTGCAATTGTAATGGTTTTTAAGCATGTGATCGAGCACCTTTCGCTTCACAGTCACTCATGTACTCATATATTCACTCATATATACATAATAGTCACATCAAGTCAATTAGTCAATCATATTCACGTATACATAATACATACCGTATTACACAATGCATAGTACAGAACGAGTACATAATAATAACCACCTATTAAAGGCCGAACATCTTCAATGACGTCGTTCCTCTCAGAGTCCTTCAGGATGTCCAGCAGCTTCCCGACTGTTGCGTCCGTGCTGCGGGCCTGCCAGGCGTCCAGGATGGCGGACATGGGGTTGTTCGCAGTCTCGCAGTTCCTGATCTCCAGGTACTCGAACCCCATGTCCTCCGCGATCTTCGTCCAGTCCGCGGCCACCGTGTTCCGCGGGTTCAAATACAAACCCAACTTTTTCCTCACGCTCATGTTGAGGGCGACGAGGGGGACGGTGGCCAGGTCCACTTTAAAGTCCCCGCAAAGCTCGGTAGCAGCGCACATGATCAATACAGTCCGGTTTAGCGCACGTGTGATAGAAGCACTGCGTCAAAGTTTACTGTGGAGACAAACCTACCTGATGTGAATGAGGAAATGATGGAAATCAATTCCTGTCATTCGCGTCAGAGGGCAGAGGGGAGGAGTCGGAGGCCAGAGGGGAGGAGTCGGACAGGGCAGAGGGGAGGAGTCGGAGGCCAGAGGGGAGGAGTCGGAGGCCAGAGGGGAGGAGTCGGAGGTCAGAGGGGAGGAGTCGGACAGGGCAGAGGGGAGGATAATAACCATGGCTGTAGTGTCTTACTCTCCGCAATTTCATTGAAAGGTCAATGAGATTGTGGTTTTAACTTCAGTCTCAGAGTGCAAAGTGAAAACGAAAGAAGGCAGCATCTTGTTTGCAAGAGAACCAAAGATTGACAAACAATCAATTTTTAATATTTAAACATAAAGACATGAGCACATTTCCCGAAAAAAACAGCAACAATTTAATAATAGTTACACACAGCTAAAGTTAACGTGACACTGATGTTGGGCCCGGCTTTAAAAAAACTTTTGGAAAAAGTTCCAAATCTCCACTTCTGCAGGATCTTTGCACACATCCAGCCTGCAGGCTTTGTTCTTTTCATACGTTTTAGCTTTTAGAGAAATAGAAGTCTTTATCTTTGTCTTCGCCTTTGTCTCTATGTTGCTTGGGAGTGTGAGCCGGCCCTTTCTTGCCTGAATTGGGAAGTTGGCAGTTCACTATAAATGTCATATATTGTCTCTGTATATTGACTCTGGTCCTTCAGCAAGGAAGGACCAGAGTCCCTCTGAAAGAAGACAATAACAGTGAACTGCCAACTTCCCAATTCAGTTTATCACGGTATAGCCATTTTAGCCCACTTCCCCTTTCCCCGCATGCACCCATTAGTTTCCCACGAGCATGTCCGCTCCACTCAGGGGTAACGACGGGTGCAGGGTAGCCGTCACCCAGAGATACCTGGGTGAGGGTCCAGGGTGTGCACGCCCCCTCCCCCGATGCCCTGCAGCTCCGGAAGCCACCGCTGCACATAGTCCCCCTGCGCACGCACACACACGCACACACACACACACACACACACACTAGTCTATTAGTCTATGGCAAATAAAGTGAAATAAATAGAAAAATACATAAATCAACAGAAAGAAAGACATTTTTGGGGGAAATGAGAAAATTTCTTCATATCAATATTTCAGGACACCTAAAAACCAGAAACTGAAAATGTTATTTATGACAGATTATTTTCTATGAAATCGAGGAGGGAAGGAAGAAGGAAGTAATCCCCTTTCTGTGTTCTTTTTCAAGGGTTTTCAAGGGTTTTCATCTGGGGACTTTCCCTCACCCTTTAGGGATTAGAGAGAGAGGGTGTTTTTTAATGTGGGCCCTTTGAGACTGTAACTGTGATTAAGGGCTATACACATAAAGTGTACTCACTAAATGTACAAGTATATTATTAATATAATAATATAATATTAGATTTACTTTGATAGCACTATACATGCTATGCCCCCACACTATATTTTATATCCTGCTCTTTCCAAGTGTGACTCAGTACTGTATCGGCCGGACTGATGTCATTAAGCCTATCTGTCCACAGTGGAAATAAGGAGCGTAGTCATGGACACTACTTACGTTGCCGTCATAGTCCAGCCCTTGCTTGATCATGTTGAACTTCCTGTCCTCTCTGGGATCGTTGCCCAGGCCTGCACTGTACAGCCAGTTGCCATAGTTACTGCACACATTGTGGTCAACCTGTGGAAGAGCAAAGCCATTGAAATTGGTACTAGTGGCCGAACGCCATCACCATTATGAATATTCAAACAATACTGATGAAAGACACACAACATCAACAACAAGATCCCTGCACAAAACCCAATCAATTTTGTCATGATTTATATTTTAATATTTTAGATATGGTGGAATATAAATCAATGTATTATTACATTTAAAATCCACAAAACTACTTACAAGTAGTCGAATGATTCTGCACCTATTCTCCAGTCCAGGCCAAGGTCTTTAGTGAGGAAGACGTTTTGGCGCCCCCTGTTGGACATAAAGCATGGCGTTCACACAGGGTACTCCCTCTGTGAAGAGATTGTATATATTACCATGTATATACACACACATGCTATAATATAGGTTACTATATTGTATTTTATACACAAGTATTTCTACTTAAATATTACTATATATTCAAACACACTCATGATTTACTCATAAATCAATACCGTTCACACATAAACATTGAGGTAAATACAAAAATAAGAAAAATACAATTCTGAAACCTTTCCATGCATTGTAAAGTGCCATATTATTTTTCCATGAAACAGACCCTAAGATTAGCTTCTATTCACATATCATTCACACAGAACTATAGTATAACTATATAGTAGGTTTAAATGTACTCCGTTTACCTTTGATATGAAATAGTCTATTTCCATACTTGACACCCACACACTTGAAGTAATCCCTCCACAGCAGTTCAAATATGACCCTGTATGAAAACAGATTTACTGTTCAGGTTTTAACCACAAAATGGACGGGAATGTAACCGTGGCCACAGTACAAGGCCAGCCACTGAAAACCTAAGCTAAATTCATCCTTTTTTTCAGCCTTTTTCCCCCATTATCATTTGGCGACTTCTCAATGTAGAAACCTGTGTGTGTGTGCATGCGTGCAGGCGTGTGTGTGTGTGTGTGTATGCATGCGTGCAGGCGTGCGCGCGTGTGTGTGTATGCACGCATACATGTGTCCTGTCAAGATATTACAACAATGATGGATGCGTTTCATTACAACAAGGTCGTGAATATGAACAAAACAAAGGAGAGTTTTGTCATCCTATAAAATGAAAACATTGACTCGTATAAAAACATGATTGGAGCATAGGGAGAGCTCATGTGATCCGAGACACTGTACATCTCACAGATGAAGAAAGAAAACACAACGACTTTAAGTGCAGGGCAATGCAGGTCTCGGTTAGACTGAGACGTCTAGATACGCATTCACCAGTACGTGCTTTGATTGGCTGTCTCGTACTGGTGGATCTGGTGGTAGATGTAGCGTGGGGAGATGCAACCTATTGCCAGCCTGTAGAAGTCAATACAGTTGAAGGGAATATACGACATATTACATCAACGATTTTCATTTTTTACGACCAGGGGGAAAACTTAGTGGAGTAGTCCACCCCAATGAGGCCATTACGCATCTCTTTGTAGGTAGCGACTGCATCATATACCATAAAACACACACACACACACACACACAAAATGATTGGTTAGAAAGGGAATGTGTATCGTTTGTATTCTTTGTGATTATAGTTTTTTTGTATTTCCAAATAAGGATTTATTTTGTTTTATCACTGGAACAATGAAACATTACAACTCACCACATCCTCATTAAGGCCAACGTCTCCATGAAGATATTGGATATTTAAACCACTGCATCTTTTTTTAATTAAATTTGATTATTCAAAAAGAAAAGTCTTCAAAAACAAATAGAGCGATACATAATGATAATTCAAATATTATTATTATTATTATACATTTTTACTGGCACAATTATACAACTCAATTCCCAATGTTAGCTTTTCATTTGACCAGACGGGGTCCACGAGTTATATAGGAATACAATACAATACCATGACATACAGAGCCAGAAATATACTTGTATATATTATTAGATGTTGTGCGTACCGTGTCCCAGAAGTAGTGTTTGAGTCTGGCCAGAGCCTAGCTCTCTCCCCCGCTGAAGGGGAAGGCTGAGCGAGGATCAGCCAGGGGCTCTATCAACCAACAACAGCGTCAAACTATCAGAAAAAACAGCGTCAAACTGATTCATAAATATGGAAGCTCCCTCGTTACCCATTAAAGATGTACGAAGTAACTGCCTTATTCGAGAACAAAACATGTCCGCCAGCTGGCTGGCATTTCAAAGAAGAAGAAAACAAAAAACAGCTGAAGCAAACAGTGTGAAGTTATGAAGAAATGTGTTCCTGCATATGGTATTGGTATTATGAACATATGGCATGCATGAGCATGAAATGTTAGTTTTTTCCTATCAACGATGTGTGAGAACACCTAAAAACAGAAATTGTGTCAAAATCAGCTTGCATCAATGTGATGTACTGTAATGTAGTGAGGTCGTGGTTTGGGTGTAAATATGAGAAGGAGTCTTTACCGGTCTGACCCAGGTCTTCCAGGGTGGGGACGGCTCCCTCTTCCAGGCCTGGGGGGAGAGGCCTCACCTGGTCTGGGCTTAAGATCAGAGGCCTCACCCTGCTCTTGGTCTCCACTGGCTTCCTGAACTGTATCTTCCTGAACTGAATCAGGCAAGCCTGACACAAAACAACAACAACGACAACAACAATAACAACAAAAACAAGAGAGGCTCAACTGGATCACACTGTATGTCCTTCATTCAGTACCATTGAAGAAATTGCCACGTTAGCACAAAAACAACAACCAGACAGGACAGCGAGCGATGTCCTTGGGTCACCTGGCGAGATGTGGGAACGGGAAAAAAAAAAGAAAAAACGACAGGAAAGATCACATGACCTGATCATCTGCAGGGACCCACGATCGGTTGTAGCAGAGAGTCAAATAATTGTCAAACATGATCAATACAGATACTGACCTGCTCATGGAAGACTACAGCACTAACAGAGGGCAGGTTCTTCATGAGTTCAGTGACCACATCCTCTGGTTCACCCAGCATGCTGAAACACACACACACACACACACAGTAGTTAGCCCCATGCCAAGCAAGCTGCATCCTGCATAAAAGGCGCTCGCCACTTCCCCATCGCTGACCAGACTGAATTGTGGGAAATAGCCTGGCAGCGATTATGAATGTAAGCACGACCTGCATATACACAGGTGTGTCCTGGTCTGGTGCTGTTATTGCAACCATTGAAGCTGCTAGTCTATACGTTCATAGTGTTGTGGTATAGCTGTTGATGGGGAAATGCATGGTGGTATTTGTGGTAGAGGTTACTGTAAATAAAACCTATTATTTTTTGCGGTGTAGGGTGTTTGACACCCAGCATAAAGGGGTTCTGGGTTCGAACCCCAATATCCACAGACTAGTCGACCTGTACGCATCCTGGAGCAAGACGCCTAACCCCTGCCTGCTCCTTCATGACATGTTTCTTTGGATGAAAATCTGCTAATTATTTAGCTCGTTATTTAGCAGACATTTTCATCCAAAGAAACATGGAACTGTGTGTTCTGCATTTCTCTGAGCCCAATCAAATACCTTTCATGCACACACACACACACACACACACACACTTTAGGAACTACAAATATGGCTGATGTACATATACATGGTTTCTAACTTGAGTAGTAGACTATTTATAAAATCAGTAAACATTGAACGTCTAATTAGAACTAAAATGATGTAGTCTATCTTTATCAGAGAGATCAAAAGATGATGTCCAACATGACATTTAACAAGTTACTAATTTTTTTAAGACTTACAAGTTGCAGACACTTCTACAAAAAAAGATGATTGTAGGCCTACTGGCAAATTGTTCCTTCCGTAGCTAACGTTTTACTGTGTATTTCATGTTGACCCAACAAATCATTTAACAATTTCAATTAAATCAATTAAAACCGGGACCGTCACTAAGGCGGTAGTCCACCCACCTCGGGGACGTGAAGGCGCAGGTCGTTCCTCAGTAAACAGATCACTGTGCAGCCCTGAGTAGACGTCGCCCAGTGGCCTGCTGTCGTCTTATCTTCTCTTTAAAGGTTAAAAACAAGCAAGGATTCACAGCGCTTCTGTCTGCTGCTTCTCAATCTCCCTGACAAACTCCCTGCTTGGCTCAGCTGTCTCAACACGTGGCTTATTCACCTATATTATAACATATTAATGACACAATTATCAAACCATAATGCAATTAATTCACTATTTAACTGTTTTAATGCGCTCTTCAAATACATAGCCTACAACAGTATAGGCCTAATCATATCTGAATTTATTACAGGGACATTTGCTGTGCCTGTAGGCCTATATATATATATATATATATACACTGGTCTAAACATAAATGCATAATCCATATACATATTTTTGCATTGATTGAAATGTAAAATGTTCTTAAGGCTTAAACGATATTGGCAGATATTTTAGAGATCTTTTAGACTATATTAGGTATGTAGGCCTATATATATAGATCTTTTAGACTATATTAGGTATGTAGGCCTAGGTGTACATTACCATTCTATCATCCATCAACTTCTATCAGAAAAAATAATTGACCTTAAATCAGGATTCAGGATACAAGAGAGAATAGTCTTAGACCTTTCATTTATTAAGTTAAATGTACAAAAAAAAGAAATCAATGACTTGATACATTTCATGTTTCAAGGCTTTGTCATTCGACAAAACAAGTTCCTCTGCCTCGATCGAAAGCCTGCCTTTGTTCATACTGTCTTAACAGGTCACAGAGAAGTGGATATAGTCGTATATAAATCACAGTCCAATCTGCTGTATAACATGGTCATTTTATCCAATAGATCTGTATATAATGTAAAGAATTTCATACAAAAGTGCATAACAATATCTATGTACAATACAATCATTTTTTTTTGTATAAAACAACTTCAGCGAAGCCTGTGTGCTTTGAATCTGTCAACGGTCTCCATCTTGGAATTCTCCTCACTTTGGCCATTTTTCTATTTTTGTGTTTATTTCTTTTTCTTTCTTTTTTTAACGATGAATCAGATAAGGCACTGACAAGAGTCGAACATATTTGATCATGAATCTACAAGTGCCACTTATTGGCCAGCTAGCTGGAGATAGCCCAAAGTCATATCCATCACCCCCCCCACCCCCCGACGTTGCATTGGTTTCTTCTGGCTAAGCCTTAACATTGGTTTTGGCTAAGCCTTAACATTGGTTTTGGCTAAGCCTTAACATTGCGACCCTTTGGCAACACTGTCCATCGTGTTCCACCTCTTGGGACGTTCTCAGAGCAGGATGCACCGCTCAGACGTCACCAGGAGCCATTCATTGTCTAGACAGCAAAGTCGAATAAAGGCAAACGGGTGATGATGTCGGTTTTGTGTTCAAGCTCGGACTCGATGACCTACGTCTCAAAAGTCTTCACGGCGACACCGGTACAATCAGGGTCACTGCAAGCTCTCCTCTCATTGGCCACCGCGGTAGACGTGATGCATCTCTCTACCCGCCCCAACACCTGCAGAAAACGCTGAACTTCGCACCAAATACACCCAACACCAAATACTACGTCGATCCAACTTGCAGTAAAGCACCTGTGGCCCAACCGCCAACTTCAGGTCATACCCATGACCTTCATATCGCCAAACCATAGAAATTCTAAGTATATCTCTATTTTATAACTTTTTTTTTAACCTCAATTTAGCAGCATTTTGCTAGTCACAGATGTTTCAACTTCAGACCCTGGTAGACCCTGTTTTAGGTCTGCACAGTCTTCTATTTTATTGTGCCGCAAGCTAGCACAAAACAGAAAAAAGGCCACAGGGTCTGAGGTGACAAAACCAATGACAATCAAATGTAATGAAATGTTAATACTGCACCAAACTGTTCTCCCCTTGTTTCTTTAGTGACCTTTTGTAATTTCTCTTTGGCCATTTCAGCGCACAGGGAAGCTAAACATTGGAATGAATTTAGTAAGCTACCTTAAACAGTAGTTGTGGTATTGCTTATATATGCATATATATACTGTATATATATATATATATATATATATATATTTATATATATATACACACACATATATTAACATTGCACAATAATGCAAAGATACTGTTTTCCTCATGTTGGAGCAAGTTACACAATTGCAACTATTTAAATGATACAAAAATCCTTGAATAGAAAAATATCTATTTTGATTTCTATTGATTATCGTGCATGTTGGAATCTCTGAATGCAAGGTATCAAAAGTGACAATGAACTCCTCAAAAGAAAAAGAAAAAAAACGTTTTTGTGAGTGCTATGCAGCTAAGGTTTTTAGCAACCTTATACAAAGTACAAAAAATACATCCTTACTTACAAACTCTTATTGTAAGGCGTTAACAAAAATAGTTTTACTTTTTTTTTCTCGTGACAACAGTAAAGACCCATATGGTAAAGGTGGCTTTTGGAAAGTGTTAATAATAGTCTTACAAAAGATATTTTACCATCAACATTTCTTCTCCCTCATAGCTTGGGCGTATGAGTGACTTACAGTACTATCAGATGTGATACAATTCAGCTGAAAATAAAAATCAGCTGTAACCTTAGTTACAACGAATCTGGTCCAGATCTCAGACACACAATCTTGTGGCAGTATGAGGAGTGTAAAAAAAAACACACAGAGAGAGGGTTTCTAAAAGTTCAGACAGCTCCTGAAACAACCAGGCATCCTAGCCGTCTCTCTGGTTTGGATGACTTTCCCTCTCCAACTTTAAGAGAGAGAGAGAGAGAGAGAGAGAGCAGTCTGTCACTCTCTTAAGCGCTCGCTCGACCCCTCGTTCTCCCCTCACTAGGGGAGTGCACTGTGGTGCCTTGAAGAAGATGGAGGTCTGTTTTAACAGTCAACCTCCACGCCCCCTCTGATGGGTGTAGACCTCCACTACCATCCCTCTTAGGCTACTTGGTGTGAGAGAGAGAGAGAGACACAGAGAGAGAGAGAGAGAGAGAGACAGAGAGAGAGAGAGAGAGAGGAAGGGCTTCTTCGGTCTGGCCAAGGCAGAAACTGGTGAGTGGCTGTACAGGAGGTTGGGAGTGTGACTGCGTTGTGGTGGTT
>OMKN01067439.1:0-11787 GCA_900302345.1 Melanonus zugmayeri
GATTGGTGAGGGATCGTTTAGTGATTGGATCACTCAGAAGAGTGGGAATGACATGTAGCACAGGACCACAGGCAGGAATCAAACCTGGGTTGCTACAAGGCCTATTGCCTATGGTTAGCACAGGGTGTTGTCCTTCAACATTGTTCTAGCATCACATTGTGTGCATGTTTCCATGTGTGTGTGTGTGTGTATACTGAATGTGTGTGTTTAGGTCTGTGTGTGTGTGTGTGTGTGTGTGTGTATACTGAATGTGTGTGTTTAGGTCTGTGTGTGTGTATACTGAATGTGTGTGTTTAGGTCTGTGTGTGTGTGTGTGTGTGTATACTAAATGTGTGTGTTTAGGTCTGTGTGTGTGTGTGTAAACTGAATGTGTGTGTGTGTGTGTGTGTTTATATCTGTGTGTCTCTCCACTAATATTTTAACTATGTAAACGAGACATGAAGTAAATACAAGCTGATTTTCTCCTTATAAATATTTAGAAGATATGATGAACTCCAAAGCAACAGTAGAACACACACTCCTTCTGTCGCGTACTGGTCTCATGAGAACGATATCTTGACTAGAATGAGAGATGGTGTGATGTGTGTAGAGACCCTTTACACACATCACACTTAGCTCTCCTTGTATGTAGGGGAGAGTGGGGTGATTTGTGCCAGGGGGGAAGTAGTGCCACCCCTTGTTTCTAGAAAACCATAGAAGAAATTGGTCATGTGACCACATATGTTTGAAGAGCCTTTGACTCCTCCTGCAAAGAAGGGAGACACATGGAATGAGAGGTCAAACATTTTTTTGCCTTTCAAAGTAACATTTCTATGATCAAGGTTTTTTGATTGTTGTGTCTGAACAATTATAGACAAGTTTGAAGACATTTGACACGTGTTTTAGTGCTTTAGTATGCTACACTATGAGTCTATACAGTTAGCACGATGTTAGCTCTAAACTGCTACATCATGCTTTTTTTTCAAAATGGTGGGGTTGGGGTGATTTGTACCAAAGGGCCCTTTGTGACAAGGATCTGTCTGCTGGTAACTTTGTCGTTGTGAGCTTTGCAGGTAAAACCACATCCTATAACTACGTTGGATTGGTGGAGAAGGTTGATGATGCCGACATCAGTGCAAAGCTTCTCAGGCAAAGTTGTAAGAGGTTTGTGGATGGAAAGCCCATCTTCACATTTAAAGAAAATGATGGAGTCATCCGTAGAGGTGATGTGCTCAAGAAACTACCCACACCACAAAAACTTGGTGGTACAGCCAGAAGGGAGGAGAAGTTCATATTCCCCTGCAGCATCGACAAGTGGAATGTTAAGTAGTAGGCCGGATCTGTGGGTTGCAGTCAATTAAGTCCTGATTTTGAATTTCATTTTGTTTTTGTTAAATGTCTTGGTGTAGAAGAAAGGATGTTGAGCAGTAGCCTGGTTTTGTCAGAATTGCTACTGATTTTGTTCATTTGGAACTGAACTTTGTTCTGAACCTGCACCGCTAGGCCTTGTTTAAGAAAATTGACCTTCAATCTTTGTAAAATATTTACTTTATTTACTTTAAATAAACCTTAAATTAGTAATTTTCTATTGGATTTGTCTTGCTTTTATATAGCATTACAGTTTATGAGATTGTCCTGTTATGAAATGTCCTATTTTACTTCAATAATCAATGGCACAATTTACCCCAACGTATTCTCTCCAAAGGCACAACTTACCCCACACCGGGGGCAAGTTGTGCCACGAGACCAAAAGCTATATTTCTTAAACAGAAATATACGTACATATTTTAATTGGAGACATTACTGTCATGGCCTCACTTTAAAGTCACTTTGAGTAAAAAGTGGCACAACTCACCCCACTCTCCCCTACAGCTTAAGCCACATATAGAGATGCACTTAAACGTTAAATTGAAGAACCAGCCGGCGAATCACTTCAATGTCAGATCACTGGACGTTACGCTGAAATATTGGGGGGGACAAAGCTCTCTTTGAACATTGGTGGGGACATTTCCCCCCCGGGAATTTCACCCCTGTAATGTGTTACAGTTTTTCACAATTGCTGAGACACATTTCTTGAAACCTTCACCCATTTTCTCAAAACCTTAAACACAAAACCACATTTTCAAACTACTCTTCTGGCAAAATCAAACAATCACCTCAAAACCATTGAATCTGTGCTCAAAATCAAACAATGCTTTCAGATCACACACACAGCCGGTCAATATACAGAGCATTCATTAGACTCCACGGCAGAACATTGAGAACACAGCGTCCAGGGCATGGAGTTACATCATTTCTTTTTTTATTGTACAGTATATAAACAATAATACAAAAAGTATAGTAATCACAACTTAGTACAGTGAATATATTGTATACTGTAAGTACGGCAAGTAATACAGTATTGAATGTCTGCATAATCATCATTTGCATAAAAACACAGTCAGCCCAAAGAACAAAGAAAACAAAATGAAAAGCACTACAGTTACACAAAATATTGTGCAACTGCAAAATCAAAGTCAATGAGAGATTCATTCTGCCTCAGCATCACGTCTGTGTGCTGGGTCCGGACATTACTTCTATATGTCAAATGTTGGAATGTAAGGAAGGTTTTCTTTTTTTCCCCAGTCCCCTATTGACAAAGTGATTTACTGAATCAAATGTATTCAGTAAACGTTCAATTACCAAAATAAAAAGAAACAATGACCTGTTCTCTTCTCTGAATGTCCTGCTTATGGTGACCACAGAGAATCTGCTCACATTGGGTTGAACTCTTTGTTCTGCTTCCCTCATTGTCCTTCATGAACAAGAACATGGTCTATCACAGTTACCCCAATCATCATCAATCAATCATTCGTCTGAAATGACTATTCTTGGTCTTGCTCTTCCTCTTCCTCCTTGTCCACCACCTCTTACACGTCCTCTTCCTCCTCTGCCTCTCAGATTGTTTCCGTCCATTGTTGGTATCAACATTCAATGCACCTGTGTGCTCTGAACTGGCTTATATTCTGTACAACTGGTTTGATCACACAGAAACAAGTGTGAACAATTTTGAGTTGTGTGTAAACGATGAGAACTGTGTTATAGTTGTGTTTAACTTTTTACCATTTTGCAACACATGCATCACAGTGCAAATGTGTTTCAGTGAGTGAGAATGTGTTTAGAGTTTTGCAAAAAGAGTGATGAGATTTGCAAATGTTGTCTAACTACCTGAACTTGTTTTGGATTTTGCCAAAAGAGTGATTGATTCGACAAATGGGTTTAGGCCACTGAGCATTTGGTTTAGAGGATGGGGTAATAAGCAATTGTGAAAAACTGTAATACATAGTGTAAGTTTGTTCAGATTTCAAGAAAGAAGACAATTTGGTTATATTACTGCATTTGTCTGAATCTGATTTGTAAACCAGATCAAACCCCTTCTTAAGGCTTGATAAAAGAAAGGTAACCATGGAAGATTGATAATGACATAAATTAATTATATTTCAGTGAAGGGCCATCCCACCTTCGTTTCCATAGTATCCGTGCCTGGCCAGTTGGAACTTAAGGATCTCGTGATCCAGTCTCTGGTTCTCATACTCCAAGTCCAGCACCTCCCGGTTCGGACCCTGCCGATAGGCCTTGACCTCTAGGCAGAAAGCAACATGACAAGGTCCCTCAGGTTCCAGAGTAATGGATCATCTTGTCTGAGACCATCTGTCTGAGACCATCTGAGAAAACGTCTACCATTTGTAATCTATTAACAAACAGTCATGAATTAAACATGGGAAAAAATTAATTGGTAATCATATTATCAATATTCAAATCAGATTAGTTGATCATTCATTAGTTTCCCGCCTGGGATTAATAAAGTACTATCTTATCTAATCAGTAAAATTGGGTATACAGTCACCACTGTATATTAGTATAACAGTTAAAGTAGAGAATTGACATCAACATAAGACGTATACCATGGCAACGCTTGTTTTAAAATCTGATCCAATCCTTCCTTTCTATGTGGAACTGAATGACTTACTCTTCCTCCGACCCTTGGCCTGGGCGTCTAGGGGTGCCTGCTCCAAGCGTTGGGCCTCTAGCTGCAGGTCATGCATCTGGGCCAAAAGGCCCGGGTCTGTCCCACCAGACTGCATATAGGCCTGATGCACTGCCCTGTGGGTTTCATATTTCATTATGAAGCCTCATTCAACCAATCATATTCACAGGAGCCAAAGATGTTCTGGCACTGTTTGTCTAACCCAAATAACTTGTGTTTTGAATAAAAAAGATTAGCTTGATCCTTGAGGATGATTATGTCTTGAGCACCTAACCTTATCTGGGAAGAAAGAGGTCCATCCATAGACGATATTAACAGGTCAAAGTTCATGGAATGTGCCCTGTTTTGATCTGGGCCAGGCTGGTTGGTGGACACAGGTGCATTTTTAACCCTATAGGTAAAAAAAAACAACTATATATTTTCATTATATTTTTCATACACAAATATCCAATGAATTGTTTTTCTAGTATCATTTTTGCTCTGCACAAGAGAAATGAAAAGTGGAAACGTATTACTGTACATAAGTGATGATGTGAGGTGTGTGTGTGCGTGTGCTTACTGTAGTGTGTTGAGACGCCGGGTCAGTTGTCTTAGCGTTTCTTCGCTCCTCTCCTCCTGGTCTTTTTGCTGCATCAACAGATTCTCCAGGTGACTGGCATTACTCTGCCCTGCAAGAAGACCCAGCTGTTGGGACAGCTCTGGTGGACACACACACAAACGTACATGGATGAAAAAGAGACACCAATAGACACACACAGAGGCTACACAGAGGTATATTGGTCTAACGTTTTTCACCAAAATGGTTCTGTTCTCTAATCCTTGCTCACCCTCTCTCTGCCACTGCAGCTGTTGGTTCTGAGCTTGTATCTGGGCCAGCCGGTACTTATGCAGCTCCGCCCTCTCCTCCATTAACTTCAGTCTGGCGTCGTGACCCGCCTGACCTCCTGAAACCTTACCAACATGATAACAAATGGAAGTATGAATGATCATGAAGGCAGCGGTTATAGTGTTCTTGGATTGGTCAACTGTAAAGGTCCCACTAAAATAGCTTAGATATCATTGTACCCGTCATGGGTACATGACATATTGAACAGGTATTACTAATAATAATAAGCATGGGGCAAGCAAGTTTAACACAAGATAATTAAATACACACCTGAGTATCTGGCGGCCAGTTTGGCATCCTCTCATGAATAGACATGAGAGGATAGACCCCCAGCTTGTGAAACGAGAGCCAGAGCAAGGGATTTGTAGTTCTTATATCTTATCTTGTAGTTCTTATTTCATTATCATCCAACCCACTCACTCAACAGTTACACACGGTCTTTGTCTTTTTCTTACTTGCTTATGATCTGTGAGCTTTATTTTATACAGCCAAAGATGTCATTATTAAAGGTCATGTTGAATGTCTACATCTTCAAAAGAGCGTCACGATATATAATGTTATTGCTGTTGGGTCACTAGATTTCAGATACAACTCTAAACTCTCATAAAGAGATGGCAAATTGTATTTCTGTCAAAAAAAACAGTTGATGATGATAAACCGAGATACATATATTTATTTTGATATGGCCACAGCTTTAGTGCTAGAAGGGACGAATGACACTAAACTGGTGCAACATAACACCTGCAGTGTCTATAGCTACCTCGCCTGTAAGCGTCTCCAGGGCCTTGTGCTCTGGACGACACACCCGTCTATTGTCTTCTTCTGCTAGGGCTGGATTTGGTAGCACATCAACATTCCCCTGGATATTGTTTCCTTGTGGTTGGTCAGATTGTTGTCTTCTTGGCTATTAAAGTATAAACAAACACACACATGTTGTAAATTGGTGACCGGTGAAGTACTCCCATGCTTGGTTAAACAATGTTTAAGGGTGAACGTTAGGCTATTACAATGAATATCATATAAGGCTATTATAACCTTTAGCTTACCTTTATGAGCTCTGGCATCAGTGTTCTCTTAGGCTCAACACCTCTTCCACTGTCTGAGTCCAGATGTTCAGGCTCCTTGCGTGTTGCTACAGGGTCTACTGCAGCATTTCCCACACAAAACTGTGCTTTATGTCTCTGCAGTAGGCTGTCAGAGCTGAACACCATGCTACAGTCCTGACAGATAAGTGTCATCCTTCTCCAGTGAGGATGAGACTTCTCCAGTTGTCACCACAATTGTCTTACTTTGTAAAATATTGAGCATATGGATTAAAAGCCTCTAAAGAGAGAATTTTGAACAGTCCATCTCACTCCATATTTATTCCCAGAACTCTTTTTTGAGTAGTCCCAAAAAATGTCCATGCCAAAAAGACTCCAAAAAGTGATTCTACGATAACCAGCTATAAGACAGCTCCATAGCTTACCATTAGCTTCAATAGAATGATGGTTAAGTTGTTTGCTCATTTGTTTGTTGGCAACTGTCACTATGCCCAGGTCATTGTCATTGTGAGGGTGTGGAGAGCTGCACCATGAATGAATTTACAATGCATGTAAACTTATTTTTGTTTATATGAAAAGGACTTGAAAACACCTGAAGGTGTTGAAGTTAAAAGAAGGGTAAACGATTATTATTTTTAAGACTAAAGACAAGTTAGTTGACGTTAGTTGAGGACATTTTTTAATGTGTGTGCGCCATTTTCTTGGCGCACACATTAATTATATGGACATTACAAAAAAACATATATATAAGATACACCATGGCACCAAAACAACAGTTAACTTCTGCTACTGGAATTTCCATATTGAAATATTGTTATATAATATAGTGATTTCTAAATTGTGAGTCGCTATTGCTTGTATACTATCATTTTGACCAATCATGTATTATTCTGTCATTATTGTATAATAAATGAAGTAGTTATGACAATATAGGTTGTATGTCTGCGACCTATTCAGACCATGGAAAAACCTAAGAGTCTCCAACAGCCTTTTGTGGTGCACCTGGAGGAAAACAAAGACAAAACATGGAAACTGACGCAGAAAAGACCAAAGTCTCTGGAGGTACAGGACAATGACAACACTGTGGCCCTCCATGAGTTTATATTTTAACGTAGAAATTCATGATGTTTCTACAGTGTATTACATGATTTATTTATTTTGTTATGGCATGCAGGACAGCAACAGACTGGTTCACTGGAAAGGTTTTTAGTACTGCCCATTCCACTACCCCTTAGGTCAAAGGTCAAGCGTCAAGTCATGCATGGCGTGTCTTCCTATAAATCATTTAATTTCACATGCTTCTGATTCACTATATGTTATGTAATGTAATATAATGTAATACAGGGAGTCGTTGTTTCCTGTACTGATCTGTAGTTATTTTTATTTTCCGTCAGATGAAGCTGTAGTTTTCAGTGCGGTTGATGTGACCTTCTGCAACCTTCTCTGCCATGCTCAGAGGTCTGGGTGTTCTACTGGATTTGAACCTCTCACTCTGCTGGGAGGAACTTGTGCTTGCTAAAGAAAGAAAGACAAGAAAGAGATAGAAGACAGTAGAGAGATTAAAAAAAAAATCTAAAAACGTATATTTAACTAAACACTTCTACCAATATTGAATTGAATACTTTATGACTAAAAGGGATTTAAAACACAAACACAAACACCAGCCTCCACACTGAAACATCCAGATTAAACAGTTAAAACTACAGGTAAACTGAATAATTATAGTGTTTTCAGTTAACTAATACACAATATTATAGGTCAGGTTATATGATCACTGAGAGTTGCATTTCATAATAATTTATGATTGAAATGATTGTTGAATGAATGATTTCCCCCCCACCTGGCACTCGGATGCACTCGTCCCTGTGTCTTTGCTCCCAGGCCTTCAGCTTGCAGCTGGTGGAGCAGTAGAGGACCTGGTGGCAGCGACTGCATGGAGTCAGAGTCACGAACGAAGAGCGACCGCACTGGTAGCATGACCTCAGAGGCTTCCTGAAAGAGGTGCACACACACACACACACACACACACATTTATGTATGCATACACACAGGCACACATGTGCATGTACACAATGTGCATATGCAAGTGCACAAACAAACAACATACAATGATATAATAATGTTAATAAATCAAGCTTTTGCCCTTTGGGGGCTAGGGTTAGGGGGGTCATAAACTATTTGGCTTGTAAAGCCCTTTGAGACTGTAACTGTTATTAAGGGCTATACAAATAAAATGGAGTTGACCTGACTTGAGCTTTGCGTTCATATTATAATTTGTAGATCAAGCCGGACACACAGAGTGGAGAGTATCACTTTAATTTCAGATTAAGCTGCACACTCAACCATTAAGTATCACTATTCACTTGGGACCAAGCACATAATCAACCAAAACTTGCTGATGGCTTGGCACTTTGTGACGTTGATTCATTACTAAATATAGTGCAGCATAAGTAGGGAACCTTGCTGATCAGCTGACGGCAAACAAGTAATTTCATTAATAAATGCAACCATTCACTTTTAGTGGGAAACCCTCAGCTGGGAATGCTCAGGTCTACCAACCAATCATCCAATCAGCTGTTGGCTCAGCTGACATTGGCCAATCCAAAGCCAATTCACTCAAAAGCTTGGTTTTTAAAGCAACATACTCATTCACTTGACAGCTGCTCTGTCATGGTTCAGCGCCGTTCCCTGTGTTTTTCCCTACCCTGTCTGTTCTATGTTCCGTTTTCTATGTTTTGTGTTTGTGTTTGTGTGTGTGGGCATGGCCTAGGCTCCTGGGCCTGCCTCCGCTACACACCTGCTTCTCATCATCAACATCCAACAGTATTTCTACCCCGGTTTCCCAGCCATGCTTCACCAGATTATTCCGTCATATTCGTTGGTCAAGTTCTCTCGGCCTCTTTAGAGTTTTGTACTTTAACCTGTTATCCATTATTCTTGGAAGCTTCTATGTGTTGCTTCTCGTGTCTCACGTTTTGTTTCTGTCTGTAGTGTTCCCCTGTACGCCTCTCTCCTCATGTTGTCCTTCCCAATGACTCAACATCTACCGGTCCTCCTTGCTCCCATAAGCCTGCCTGCCTCAGCTCCCGCTGACCTCCGCTTTCCCCCGGCGCCCCTCGGCTACTCCTGTACCATTGCCTGTAACCTAAATAAACCGTCTTTTATCCTACATCTGTGTTTTGGTCTGCATCTTGGGTCCTACACTGAAACAACCCTGATATGCTCGCTGCATAGCTGAAGCGCACAAAACCCACCACATCCCCAGCTCCACCAATGTGTCATGTTACCATTAGGGTACCCATTGCACTAACCATCCCCAGAAGGAGGGATCCCTCTTTCCGTGTTTCTCCCCTAATTATTCCCTGATAATTAGCTTAGAGTTTTTTCCCTCACCCTTGGAGGTCTTACAGTTAAGGGGCATCATATAATGTGGCCTTTTGAGACTGTACTGTGATTAAGGTCTACATTAAATACATTGACTTAACTTGAATATCAAGTTGCTGCAGTTCCGTTCCCTATGGGGGTTTATTCGCTACGCTCCCTGCCCGTGGGTATGGGGGTATGGCTGCTCCAACGGGCAGGGAGTTTCCTATGGAGTCAAATTAATGCCAAAAGATTTTTTTTTAAATCATAAAATCAAACGCATTTTTTAAAATTGTAAACCAAGAAGTTATGTTCACAAATGTAAAAAATAAAATTGCAATTGTTTTTTTCTCACTCATGTTCACAATTTCATTTTTTACGATTACGATTCTGGTCACTTGGACAAATGCATCATTGGTATGCAACCCTGATTGAAAGCATTCACATCGGCTGTTTTCCAAACACATACTAAACGTACTGCATAGTACATACTATATACTGCATACTAAATGAAGGATTCAGTATGCAGTCTGTTCACACTGAAGTATGCAGCCACGTATCTCAGAATGCATTTCACCAGCCGGCAGCATAGCGGGATTTTAAGCGAAAGTGGTCTGGAATGTTATATAATAATATAATGCAGATACTCAGGTGTTATTATATTAGTCAATAATGTGTTCACCTTGCTCTATGCTCTCTGCTGTTGGCCCTCGAGTTGCCCTGCTCCGCTGCCTTGCTGTCGGCTGGCTCCCTAATTCCACCACTAGGGGGCAGTATATGGGCAATAATAAAGTGTTAAGCAGGAAAAGATAGAAGAGCAAAGTAGGTCAACAAAAGAAATGACAAAGAAAACATAAGGTTACTGTGATATACCGGCAAAAAAGCCTATGAGAATTGTGATATGTAAAAATCTATATGAATATTCATGTGTGCATGTGCATCCATATACATGTCTGTTTCATAGTAGTACGGTGAAGACTCGGATCTTGCTTTCTCCTTGGCAACAGTCGCCCTGGGGCTATGCCCCTTTGGTGCATTTGCTCCTCCCCCTATATACACAAACTTCTCTTTGTTGCTGGCACCTATTAGAGAAAGAGTTCATCAGAATCACACTAAAGCACATCCAGCCACAATCCAATTAGGCAATCATATATATCCAAACATACACAAGCACACATCTAAACACCCATACAAACACATATACGCAAGAATAAAATCATATTGTCCATCTCTCTCTGTCACAAAACTCTACATACATCACCGTATTATCATTTATCTCTTAATAATATGGTTATATGTGTACTCCAACACACAGTACTGACTGCTTGGTTGAAGGTGTTCCTCTCTCTCCAAGCGGCCAGCAGCCTTCCTCAGCAGATCTCCCATCATGCTCAGCAGGTTGTGCCGGGCCTTGTATGTTTCCTTTTCACGCTGGCTGAGTGCGTGGTAGGATGTGTGGGCGATGCGTGGGTCCTAGTGAGGGGGACACCATAGGAAGAGACACGTGTGTGTGTGTGTGTGTGTGTGTGTGTGTGCACGTGTGTGTGTGTGTGTGTGTCTGGTACCTGGTTGAAAGTAAAATGTGCGTAGTCGACTGCCGTACCAAGGGCACTCCGCTGGCCTTCCCCCACCAACACAGGCATCGAGACATCGGCCCCAGCCTTGACTAACATATCCAACTGCAAGAAAAATACAAACAGGCCCCCACACACACCCATATGGCCCCATATAATATATCTTAGTTTGTTCTTATATGGGAGCCATATACAGTATATATATATATAAATAATTAATTAATTAATGTATTATTATGCACGTTCCCAGTGGGTGTTGGACTCCGCCAAGGCTGCCCTTTGTCACCGGTCCTGTTTGTGGTATTCATGGACAGGATCTCTAGGCGCAGCCGAGGTGAGGAGAGTGTCCGGTTCGGTGACCTCAGAATTGCGTCTCTGCTTTTTGCGGATGACGTGGTTCTGCTGGCTTCATCGGACTGTGACCTTCAGCACACACTGGGGCGGTTTGCAGCCGAGTGTGAAGCGGCCGGGATGAGGGTCAGCACCTCCAAGTCCGAGGCCATGGTTCTCTGCCGGAAAACGGTGGGTTGCTCCCTCCAGGTTGGGAATGAGTCCCTGCCCCAAGCGAAGGAGTTCAAGTATCTCGGGGTCTTGTTCACGAGTGAGGGTAAAATGGAGCGTGAGATCGACAGGCGGATCGGTGCGGCGTCAGCAGTGATGCGGACGCTGCATCGATCCGTCGCGGTGAAGAGGGAGCTGAGCCGGAAGGCGAAGCTCTCGATTTACCAGTCGGTCTACGCTCCAACCCTCACCTATGGTCATGAGCTCTGGGTAGTGACCGAAAGAACAAGATCGCGGATACAAGCGGCCGAAATTAGCTTCCTCCATAGGGTGGCTGGGCTCAGCCTTAGGGATAGGGTGAGGAGCTCAGACATCCGGAGGGAGCTCAGAGTAGAGCTGCTGCTCCTTCGCGTC
>OMKN01067441.1:0-10190 GCA_900302345.1 Melanonus zugmayeri
CTTTATTTTTATTGAAAGACTGCAGAAAAGAAATCTCGAAAGCATGCTATCTGCGGGTAGTGGCCTGTTTTTTTTGTATATAAAAAAAATTCACGAACTTGAAAAATGTAATATTTTATTTTGTAAATAGTTATATCACAGTTAAAGGGAATTTGTGAAAATGTGGTCCCTAGATATATGGAAAATGAGATGGTTTTAAAAATATTTCGATGAATAGACTTGATTGAAAAGAATGTTATAGTTGTGTACCAAATGTGAATTATTCAGTATTACTACAGTCTAAACGTCGACCTAACCGACTCTTAGTATTAATGTGCTTTTGTATTCAGTGCAACATTTCGTCCAAGGTCCAGTTTGAGTAGCACAGTATCATGTTGTTATTTAATGTCATGTCGATAAATCGTGTAGTGAAAGCCTGAAATTCCGTGTCAATCTGTTTATGTAGGTCCTACGTGATAAATATAAAAATCTGTCAATTACCTTGCCTGCAAGGAAGTATTACATGTAAGTAGCTCAATTTTCCATATTTATCCGCATGTAAAGGACCGGTAACATGTTAGAAATGATCGGTATTTATGGAGAAATGCGCTCGTATGTAAAATTTAGTTTACAAAAATGTTTGGTTACATTTCGTACTATATTAAAGGATTTAAACTACATTAATCTAATGACTTCAATAATTTCTTTTATTTCAATGTTGATCACAAAATGAGTACTGTGTAATTCCCATGCATTTGTAGGTTCTCAAATATATATTTTACAAATGTCATGTACACCTAAAATGACAAGGCCTGTCATAATGGTTATTATTATTTCAACTAAATTAAAAATCTAACATCTTAATGTTGAATATTAAGTCAGATTTCTTATGGTTATTATGTTTAAAGATAGCATGCATTGCCCCTGACTAACTGGACTTTCTCTTTGTGTGTGTGTATATGGCATTTGTAAACTAATTTAAACACGGGGCCCTTCTATAAACTCAGTATATTATATCAACTATATGTATAAACTCATATATTGAGTTTTCCTATAGAAACGCGTTCTAAACAAAGCGACCGCGTCCACAATAACAACTTGTCTGACATTAATGAGAAGTGATTGTATCTCCTCTCGCATCTTCTGTTTATCCAAAATTAACATCCAGGCCCATTCGCCCTGGAGAAACGAGCAAATTAAAACAATTAATCACGGAGGTTGTTCCTCCGTGTGTAAAAGTGAGATAGTTTGTGTTACTTAATTATTCGTAAATCTAATTTTCAAATCTAATTTATTTGAGCTGTGTCGGGATTTCATAGGCCGAGGAGTCAGTGTTTCTCATTGTTCGTCTGCAGCTTTGCTCTCCCGCCCCATTAGGCAGACATCACGTCAACAGACGCCAAATGACGGCGAGGAGCGTGTTAACACTGTCAGGGTGCACACAGTCTCTAGGAGCTGACAGCTCACAACAATCACAATGGACACATCCTCAAACAAACCAATGCAAAAATATGAACACACACACGCGCGCGCGCCACACACGCACACACACACACACACACACACACACACACACACACACACACACACATAGAAGCATAGGTAGGCCTATAGGATACACGACTGTGTGTGCGCGCGTGCGTGTGTGTATGTGTGTGCCTGCGTGCGTGCGTGTGCGTGTATGTGCTTAAAATAGTTTGCGGGTAAAAGCTCGTGCGCGCCGGAGTGTTTGTGAGCGCGTTTCCCGAACGCATCAGCAATAATTCATAACTTCAACTATCTAAGGTGATTTGTCGAAATGCATTGAAATGTGTTCATATTTCGCTTTCACGGACTATTAAGTTCTGATATAAATGAACGGTAGCAATAAAATGACTTTTTCGACTCTATTTAACACTATCTGTCTGGGCGAGGTTCTGAACCCTACTTTACATTCCTTACATTAGATCTATCAAAACAACATTTACACTAGAATAAAACACGCTCAATCAAAACGAGTGTATAGGGGCTTATATTGTAGTAGGCTACTGTAACAGGGTCAGACCTCACCCTGTTTGAAGACATTTCATAAAATGAAAGAACTAAAAACAGCGAACATTATAGGTCTAGTTTTACTTGAAATGAAAAAAAGTATTGCTCTTTTATAGGCCTGTTTTAGTAGGCATTGTTTAAAAATATCGCATTATGTAACATTATAGGCTGCGCATATTTTATAGGCTATGTATTAAAAGCGAATATAATAAATTACAGTATCGCCACGATGTCTGTCGCTTGGGCAAATTCAGTGACACAATTAAACCACGTCTCCGAAAACGTGTTTGAATCCCGTCCGCACGACGACGAGCCGCCCTATGAATATTCATGAGCACTTGTAGCAGTAAACGGAGCGCTTGTGTGTAGGCCTAACCCTAACCCTAACCCTACCACGGTAGACCCTCGCGTTTATTCATGCCTTCCTACGCCATAGAAAGTAGGGCAACCGTAGCTGTTAAGTTTGTAGCTGCATTCTTCTTCTTCTTATGATTTGATCTAAAATGTTCTTTCCTTGTTGTTTGCCTATAGACGCGGTGGGGGTCTGTAGGTTCACACACTTTTACGACCTCGTTATAATCTTTCAGCTCTTTCTTTAGTAACCGGCACATTTGATAAGATCGACAAACAATAACTGATTGCATAATGCAATATATATATGAATATATATATAGGGCCATATGAAACTATACATGTTTGGACGGTTAAGAAACACACGTTGATAAATATAAAATAGCCATAGACATTGTTTGGTAAGGTTTTTTTTAATAGTAGGCCTATTAACAGTGTGATATAGGCTACTTCTAATTAAATGAACGTATCACCTTACTTGAATCAAATGGAATTGAAAATTCAAAATCGAAAACGTCAGGTGTGTATTGATACACATTGCAGCACCTTAGGGTGCAGATAGCCCTACAGTGGGCTGTCCACACAAAAGTAGGCTTGCGACGTGAAACATGCACTCTTCTGCACAAGCGCCGTGCAGACGAATGATCGAATAGGGGGAAACAAATTATAGGATTTGCCTTCCCACGCCAATTGTGCTCGGTGAAGGAACGGTCGTTACCCGGTGAAAACAGGTTCCCCGGTATAACCTCTGCCGTATCAGTTCTAGTCTATGATGACATGCGATTAACCACCCGGCGGAGGGACCGGGAGATTTGTGGAGGCGCTGACATTGTGTTGTCCCCTCGACGCGTCGCTAAATGAGGCCATCCCAATTAGCTCCATAGTGACAAGGTTAGACTTCTCGCTGGGATGTGCTCACACCTCTGCTGCCTTGCTTATAGACAATAAAGTCCCCGTCCAATGGAGTCAGGGTCCCGGCGACACGTCTGCGTTAGGTCTCCTCTATACGCGCCAAAGCGTTGTTTTCATTGGATTTACGGCGCTAATTAATGATAGACTATAGGCCTACGGTTGCTTGAACGTATAATAAGGATCTTTAACGGGATAGACCTACCTATCTACGGTAATGCGATGTTTTGAACGCGATCTGACGTCCGTAAAGCATAATGGCTTAATAACGACTCTTAAGCCTTCTATAGCTGTCTCTTGTTTTAATTGATGTAGGCTATTGTCTTTAAACCCTCATTAAGATATAGGCCTATATTCAGACAAACGCATGCATTGGTGTAGGCCTTATTGCAGATGATTGTAAAGTTGTAAAGGATTAAATTATATTTATCCAATCCCTTTTTTTGTTTTAAACTGCATATATTTTGGTGACAGCGTCGTTATTAACGTGCAGTAGGCCTATAGGCGAAACCGTTTGGGGTAGGCCTACAGAAGACCGAGATAAAAGGGATGACTTTTATTTGCACGTTGTGTTTTATATTTAAAAAGATGGCATGGTCCTGTGAGTGTAATGGTGCTGATGTAGGCCTATGTCACCAATCATAATTTAACGCCTATTAATTCTAGTCAGAGGGAGGAGGACGTCATTGCATAATCGTAATGGAGAACAAATGGCTTTTATAATTAATTCTTTGATGGATCTCTTTGACAAGTCTTCCCTGAAAAGTTCACCGTTCTCTACCGATCGTTCGCTGGACGGATCGGACCTATAATAGCCTACCGCTGTTTTCGCCACTGTTTGGGTGCTATACTAAAATTATTGCATTTATTTGTATTTATCTTTATAAAGAGACGAGATCGAGGTTGTGGTGGCAAATTCCAGATAGTTTCCAACATTACAGACTTGGAAAGATTATAGACCTCAATAAAGTCCTCAATAAAGTACAGCCTCTAAATACCGAGATTATAAAATAACACCATCGAGCATGTAATAAAAAAAGGATTTTTTGCAAACATTTCTTTTAATGCAGTGTTTTTTGTCTCACTATTTTTAGATTTATTTGCTTCTCATTTTGTGTGTGTGTGTGCACGCATATATGTGTGTGCATGCACGCATATGCGTGTGCGTGCACGCATATGTGTGTGCGTGCACGCATATGTGTGTGTGTGTGTATGTGTCTCACCCCAGGCATGGAGCATGTAAAAAAACGTGGATTGGTTATAGCATGTGTGTGTGTGTGTGTGTGTGTGTGTGGGCGCACGTGTGCATGCGTGTGCATGCATGTCATGTGCATGTGGTGTGCATGCCTGTGTGTGAGGGAGGCGTGGAGATTCATGCACGTGCATCCTAGAAGATCCTAGACAGCCACTAATATTTTTTCTACACCAACATGTTTAATACGCTGTCATTACTGAACACTCCTCTGGACTGGAATAGCATGACTTAACGGCTATAGCAACCGCCCTCCCCAACCATAGCAAACATCAAGCACTCTGCTAGGCTGTCTCGTGTGCATCACATTACACACATTAACATCACACACGAAACCCTTCTAACAGGAGAGACAGTGGAACGGACCCAGAGACAAACAAGAGGCCGGTGGACACACATTTATTGCGGATTTTAAATCTCTTATACGTTGCTGCAATTCCAACAACTCGACGATTCATTTGTTTTTCTGGCGAGCGTTTCACCCGTTATGGTTGACGTTTGGTCTCCAAGCACTTTGGCAAAAACAGGAGCAGGATCATTAAAAGTACATTTGGAGAAAGCCAGACATGGTGTCGGTATGTAGTGTATTGTGATTGCATTGCGTTTGGCACTGATATTTCTGACCAGCTGCCTCAGCAGGACCCACAGAAGGACGGGCATCTCGAGTGATGCTGATGCCAAGAGAGGGCTGGAAGGTGTGGCCGCCTGTGTGTTGTTCATATCAGGGTGAATTGGTACAACTATGCGGTGGATGCATGTTTTTAGAAGTTATGGATGTGTTGTTATGTGTGTGTGTGTGTGTGTGTGTTGTGGAGGCAACCAGCCTTCACTCTCGAACTGCTGTCCACCCCCCCACCCCTCCACACCATACGCACACGCACACACACACACACACAATTCAAGTTTTCTCACAAGCAGCCTTTATTTACTTGTGTGTGTACGTTGTATGTGTGTGTGTGTGTGTGTGTGTACTCTTTGGATTCTTTTGTGTTTTGTGTGCACCAGGTGTGCTGAGTGAAGTAGTAACAGTTCACTTGTTATTTACAGAGATGTGATTCAAAATGCAGACAACCTGCCTTTATTCTTGAAAAACATCCAACCTATAGGCTATTCAATTCAAAATATAGAAAATATACATACGGTCATTGGCTTCAAATACAAGCATTTCATTGGTTTGTGACAAATGTACACCTAATATTGAAATAGAAATACCTTATTTCAAACTTCAAAACTGACACTAATCAATCGTACCTAGATGAGAGACATTAGAGGATAAACAGATGTAAAATATATCAAATATATTGTAATATTTTTCAAGCTGAAGCACACCATGTTAGCTAGTGAATGGTACATGATTTCCTTTGATACGATACAGCATCATGACAATGTCACATAAATACAGTATAATGCAAGTTAAGTGACAATATCAGACCTTGAATGTAACTGAGGTCTCACACATTCAAGACCCTGGTGCTCTTAGAGAGGAACCGTGATCTTTCAGACAGCACCAAACAAACGCCTATCTGTATCTACGCTAGATTTGAGATACTCTCGTCCTGACCCGATGGCACCTTCCTCAATGTAGAGGAAAATGTGGTTAGTTTCACAGCCGATGAGCTGACGATAAACTATTTGAACGTTGTAAAATGAAAAATAGATTTGGAACCAGACATTTCCAAGAAAAGGTTGTTGTACGTCAGTAACTCACAGGTGTGTGAAGATAAACCTGGTCACAGCTACGCCCAGGAAGGCTTTACCGGTCGATTCTTTGGCATTCAATTCATCTCCAAAAAATCGTATTGTGTGAATTCAATGCTTCATGAGAGTTGATATTGGGAGCGCTTCACAATTGTCCTGTTGGTGTGATTGATAATGATTGGCTGAAATCAGCTCGTACCCAGGTGTTCTCCATTCATTATTTCTTCAACCTCGTTAATTAATCACCAAATGCGTTTCCACCTGCGATGGCAATCAGACCATTAAGACCATTAAGACCATTAAGACCATTAAGACCATTAACCAAAGCCCCAAACCGCTGTTGATCAGCATCGTCCATTGAGGAAGTCTCCAAAAGCTCTAAAAGTTGAGGTTTGTACCAAAAATGGAGTCAAACGTTGTTCATCATGAAGGTATAGTTGAGCCTATAGTTAGCCCGGCCTAACCTGTCTTGTATAGTGCTTTGTCTGATATGCAAATGACGTTTCCTTTTGTCCTTTATACTGTTTGCATACAAGGATGCTGACAACACACCAACGTCACAGCCTGCTTTGGTTTGAATGACCTGATATAACATGGAGGCGGGGGGGCCACGTCCTTTAGGGATGGATGAGGACAGGATGTCATTTAGAGCAGTGTTTTTCAAGCTGTGTGTGTGTATGAGGACCATGCAGATGGGACGTGGGATTTTATTCTTGAAATAGATCAATTTACAACAGAAAAAGAATTGATAATTGAAAATAAATGTTCTAAATATTGTTCAGTAAATATAGTATTATGGCTTGTCATTCCATCATGTTTTCCACTGTAATGTTTTCCAATGATGTTCTGTGTTCATTTGTGTTTGCTGAATAAACACTGGGAGCATGAGCAGCGTTGCTGACTTTTTCTTTCCACTGTTTCCCACCGTGGACTCCTTCAGTAAGAACCATTGTGTGTAAAGGGGGCACTGGCACTCTGTGCTCAGTCACTGCGTATGTATTTATCTACTTCTTACCGTGCGTTTGAGGTGGTCTATGAAAGGTCTTGAGGAC
Organism: Melanonus zugmayeri; assembly: GCA_900302345.1. Lineage (NCBI taxonomy): Eukaryota > Metazoa > Chordata > Actinopteri > Gadiformes > Melanonidae > Melanonus > Melanonus zugmayeri. The sequence goes on from OMKN01067441.1 coordinate 7,273, forward strand.
ATTTAGTGGTCCACCTAAAGTCAAAGGTTGGGAACCACTGATTTAGAGCCTTTTGAATTAATAAAGTCTTCCATTTTATTCAATTTCTGTTGAAACTGAAGCAGAACAGCTTGTTCTAAATATTTCTGTAGGATTTGAAGTAGACAAAGGGATAGAGCACACATGAGAAGGCTGTAGTTGGCTGCCTATATTTTTATAGCACGTAGTGCAAGATTCTCCAAAAGATGAATGTATGATTCAAATTCAAACCATTCGTTTGTGGTTGTTACCCAACAAATATTTCATCTTAGTGGTCTAACCAGGGTAGATCTGCTCAAACTGTTCTTTTGTAAATGACTTATGGGGTCAAATTGACCTAAGTGGCTCATTCCAGCAAAATCAAAAAAAGAACTGGCAATGAACGTACAGAAGAATATTTCCATTCAGTTTGTTAAAAGTTCCTGTCAATCTTTGGCAGCGATTGTAAGCCAAGAACATCTGGCAGAAGCGGTGATATATACTTTAGAAGGTACTGCCACCGCTAAATTCAATGGTATCAAAACAGTAGTATAATTTGTTTGAAAGATTTTAAATCATTTGTAATAGCTTTTTCATGAAATATATGAAGGTCTGGCCATCAAGGTATAATGAAGTCATTGAGAATCAACAGTTGGGTGCTTTTAATATAATCTAGTGTAACGTTTTCCGACATACGATGCTCTATATAGAGCATGTGCTATCTATCTAGATCACTACACACATCTATTGATAGACCTACGCCAGTAGAGCTATGAGTAGAGTACATTCTCCATTCAATAGAAGCGCATGCTTCTAACAGTGATGACATGAAGCTAAGATGACACCAAGCTAAATATAACGCTGGAGTGTGAATGATGTAGGATTGGGGATTTGATCCCTTGTCTAGTTAAGCAGAGCTATGATGTAAGGTTTGAACCGGTCATCCAACTGTGTTAAAGGTCGATGACTAGTTAGTCAGTAGTTAGTCAGTAGTAGTTAGTGCTGCCTGGTGTAGAATAAAAGACTTGGTTTGGAAGAGATATACATACAATACAAAAATAAATACAGATAGCAATAAGAAGACAAAAGTGCAGAAACCATGCGTTAAATCTCAGGTATTATCAGTATTGTTTTACATTTTTTAATTTTTACAGCATTTTTACTGCATTTTGCCGAGTTTTTAGCAAGCTACCGTGTTATTAAACCAACTTTTAGTAGTTAGCTAAATGCATGGATCAATGTCAGAGTCATTGATCGTGGAAATGTCTCATTTTTGCTGCCGCCTGTAACAGGGGAACTTGAAGGTGAACTTGAAACGACACCAAATGGCAGAATAATGTGATGTCATTTGGTAATAACTAGAACATCACCTGCGGAAATGTTTCCTCGACCTCACTCAGGGTGTAAACCTTTTAAAAGTATACACTGTTTAACCGCGTATTCCCCCAAGGTTTCCCTCACTACCCTTTAATACCACCATACTGTATGTGTTAATACCTTTTTTTAATCCTCATGTACATTCGCTCACATTTTTTACACGTGCAGGTGGTTTGTACAAAAACCCATTTATCTGTGTCTGTGGACCAATAATATCGATGTCCCATAGCGGGACACTTGATGAGCAGAGTGAGGGAATACAATAAAGCCTAAAGGTCTGGAAAAGGTCTGTCAACCCACTTCCTAGTAAGTAAGTAACACGAGTACAAATGTACTTTTTGTTGGTTGGAGTATATGCATAAGAAATCCTGTCCATCACAGGGGTTTGAGTGATGCAAGAAATTAAAGTTGAGATATTGTTACTATTAAAAAAAAAATACAGTTTATATTGTGATCGATTTCCAAGCAAGTATAGCACCAAGTGTGTGTGTGTGTGTGGGGCCCACACATACACACACACACACACACACGTGTTGTGAGCGATCTGATTACTTTAGCGTTTTCTTTTCTCCAGGGATCTCTGCTGTTTTGTTCACCGGTGTCATTACCTTATTGGCCGTCATTGTGGAGGTCCTAATACTGGTGCTTCATACACTGAACGACATAAACGTAGAACATTTTCCTAGAACACATAAAAACATTGGCTTGTGGTTTTCTGCTTTGGTCTCTAGTGCCTCTCTCTCTCTCTCTTACTCTTCTCTCTCTCTCTCTCTCTCTCTCTCATGACTCCAGCTTCAACCTCAGTGTTGACATCACGTGTACAACATTCTTTGGCAGGGGCTGGAAAACAAAACACATGGAAAGCATTGGGGCTGCAGAGAGACATCGGACGGCGTGTGATAGCACTGTATGCCCTTGATATTTCTCTCCCTGAAAACGAGCCTAAGTCAATTTCACTCCCAGCAGGATTTGGTTCTCCAGACCAAGTTTTTTGAAGGAAATCCAATCAGCTGTCCGCGAGATTGAAATGTACTCGATCACGGTGATGGAGTTTGCTGTATATCACGAAACGCATTCCAGTGCATTCCAACAACTATAGCTCGCGTTTCATATATCTTCCTGCAAAATGCAATTACGTGGGAATAATAAACACATGACACCTGCTGAGTAATTGCGTGTTAAGTTATGTTTATGGCGGAAGATGTTATTTACTTATCTCAAAATTATCTATATCAGGCGATTCGTCAGACTGGGACAATAATTGGTTTTGCACCCATCGTCCTTCTCAAACACAGAACACACTCACACTTCCCATAGCGGTACAGCGGTGTATTCCTATACCTTTCCGATCTCTTTCAAAGATCAACCCGGGGCACGTGTTGCACAGGGTGCTGTACCGCACGCCGCTGGGCGAGGGGCTTTTCACGATGTCATCCGACGAGCAGAGAAGCGCCGATGGATGTTCCCCTTCTTAACGCGCCGCCGTAGATCATTCTCTTCTTGACTTTGGTGTCGGACCACCGAGTGTAACGAGCTCCTAGTTC
>OMKN01067486.1:3662-20082 GCA_900302345.1 Melanonus zugmayeri
CCCCCCAAAAAAAAAAAAAAACATTTTTATTTTTCAATGCACACAAAAATATTTATCGTTGTATATTAATGTAAAAAAATCCACATAAAAACACACCAAAAATAAGGTTCACAAATGTATTTCTGATGCACACATATTTCTTGTTTTAAATACATTTTGTAGAAATTCACAAATATATGTATTTACAAGTATTTGCAATTTTCATCAAAAACATATTTGGATGTTGTTACATTTATATACACACTGTTGAACCTGCATGTACAAACTGCTTGTCGTGTGTGAACCTCACTGCGTGTGTGTGTGTGGGTTTGTTGAGCCTCCCCTGCCGTGGCTCGATTCACAAATGCATTTTTTTCAACAGGGAATTATCTGTAGCCAATCAGATGGCTCCTTCCGTTTCAGCCAATCACGTAAGCGTAGATTCCAGGGTATGATTTAATATGATCACATAGCGTTACATCTGCAATTATGAACAGGGTGACTTACAACAAGGAGGTTACAAGCTAAACATGTTATGTTTCACTTGCACTTGGAGCGCCACTACTAGACGCTATGTTGAGCATAATACAAATATAAATATATTTTAAATCCTTATCTCTACAGAGGGGATGCAAGGGACATCCTGTTCATAATTGCAGACTGCGCAGATGTAACGCTATGTGATCACATTAAATCATACCCTCGAATCTACGCTTACGTGATTGTCTGAAACGGAAGGAGCCATCTGATTGGCTACAGATAATTCCCTGTCGAGAAAGAAAATGCATTTGTGAATCGAGCCACGGCAGGGGAGGCTCAACAAACCCACGCACACACGCAGTGAGGTTCACACACGACAAGCAGTTTGTACATGCAGGTTCAACAGTGTGTATATAAATGTAACAACATCCAAATATGTTTTTGATGAAAATTGCAAATACTTTTAAATATATTTGTGGATTTCTACTACATTTATTTAAAGCAAGAAATATGTGTGTGCATCAGAAATACATTTGTGAACCTTATTTATTTATGTGGATTTTTTAGACATTTATATACAATGCTTAATATTTTTGTGTGCATTGAATTGATTTTTTTGTGGAGTCATTATATATATCAATCCCGAAATACATTTGTGAATCCTTTTGTGTGCATTCATTAATATTGAGACTGATCTGACTCCATACAGAACAGCGTTTGAGTTCAAGTGTCACTAATGTTAACCAACAGTGCATTAACCTGACCAGTGACGGAGCATTTCCAACTCTTTCTGTAATAAAAATTCTTAGCATTGAAAGTAAATGTCTTTAGCCTATATTATATACTATGTACTATAGACTATAGAGCTATTATAATATATAGAACTATTACAATGTGATTCGTGTCAAATGTAAGACAGTAATGTTGTGGAGTGTGTGTGGTTGGTGGGTGGGGGGGGGGGGCAGCAAAAGCGTTGCATGTAGCAGGGTTCTCTGCTACAAATGTAAAGTAAAACAGGCAATATACAAATACAAAAAAACAACAATCGGTATATGATATTTTAACATTTTATTTAAGCAGGTAAAGTCTCATTGAGATTTAAAACTTCTTTTTCAAGAGAGACCTGGCCCAGAAGCAGCATAAAACAACATACAACAAGGTTACAACAAGCTGAAGTCCCATACTTCTACTTCAGGATTAAATACCTGTTTCTGTCTCTGCAGGCATGCTGCAGGCTCTGGGCGGCTTCTTCACCTACTTTGTGATCCTGGCGGAGAACGGTTTCCGCCCCGGCACCCTGCTGGGCATCCGCATCAACTGGGACAGCCGCGACGTCAACGACCTGGAAGACAGCTACGGACAACAGTGGGTAAGGAAAGCGCTCACGGCTCACCTGCTCCGTCCTCGAGATGTGACGATGAGTGGCACGGCATGATTGGTCCTGTCGAGGGAGAGCATGGTGTTTTATTCAGTTCCAGGGTTAGGGGTTTCGATTGGCTGACAATGTATGCACTCTTTATTGTAAGACACCACTTTTGATAAAGGTGTCCACTGAATAAAATAATACATTGTTTTTATTTAAATCAAGGGGTTGGAGAGGATCTAATAAATTCGGTTTGCCTCAAAAGGGTTTTGGGAGTGGCTCCCTCCTGCAGAGAAAAGTCATCCTAAACTCACGGATGGATGGATGGGCGCTAGATAGATAGACGGACGGATAAAGAGATAGATAGAGGGAAAGAACATCTTGATGGTTCTGGTGCAAATGTGTCTGGGTCCACTCGCAGACGTACGAGCAGAGGAAGATCGTGGAGTTCACCTGCCACACCTCCTTCTTCGTCAGCATCGTGGTGGTGCAGTGGGCCGACCTCATCATCTGCAAGACCCGCAGGAACTCTGTCTTCCAGCAGGGCATGAAGTGAGTCGAACCCGAGCAGACCTTGTAAAATGTACACCTTTAAATAGACACGGCGGGCACTTGCACTTTGCGTTCACGGTCGACGTCCGAGCCAATTCCCCTGAGATCATTCTGCCTGATCTGGCGGTAACGTTATGCGGCCGGCCACACATAATTGCAAACCAAAAAGGTTGGGGAGGAGGGAGGAAGGGTGCTGCCATTCATATTTTCCTGGAAATCGTATTTGAGGGGGGAACTAAATGTAGATTGTGCGTTACTTGTTGCTTTACGGGATTTGAGGATTAATTCTCAAAAATGTCATGCCCTTTGAGTTTTTTTTATTCTCCATCTAATCGTATCATCTCTCTCTCTCTCTCTCTCTCTCTCTCTCTTGTTTTTGTTTTGCAGGAACCGGATCCTGATCTTCGGACTGTTTGCTGAGACGGCTCTGGCCGCCTTCCTGTCCTATTGCCCTGGCATGGACATTGCACTGCGCATGTACCCTCTGAAGTAAGCCTCTCTCTCTCTTTCTCTCTCTCTCGATCTGTCTCTCTCTCTCTCTCTCTCTCTCTCACGCACAGCATCAGTCGACTGGAAAATCCACTTTAAGACTCTCTAAGACGTTGCCATTAGCCTGTCACTCTGGACTTCAAATGAAGTCTGTGATCTTCTTAAATGTGATATAAAGAAAGATGCCTTCATTGGATGTAGCTGTTCTTCACGTTATGTATTATGTGACTCATTTGCTGCTTTTTTTTCTGCTCACACCATCTGTCTCTGCCATCATTTCTTCCTTCCTCCCTTCCTCCCTCCCTTCCTTCCTTTTAGAATCACGTGGTGGTTCTGCGCCCTCCCCTACAGTCTGATCATCTTCATTTACGACGAGATCCGCAAATTGATCTTGAGACGGTACCCTGGAGGTAGGTAGATCACAAGATGAAAAATAATAATAATTCAACAGTAGCACTCTTCACTTTGTCAGTTTTGTTCAACCGCTGGGAAGTTTTCATCATTAGTAGAACATCTCATTTGTTGTCGTCTCTGCTGGTTTAATCAGCCTTAGCACGGCTCTCGTGATTCCTCACGTTGTTTAGGATAAAGGTTCTTGATGAGTATTCAGCCCAGAGCTAAGTAGACGGCCTGGCCCCACACCATTACTCACATCCCAGCCATACCTGTCAAAGTAGTACTTTGTTTTAGTCCATGTAATTAACGGCTACATTGGTTACCACACAGTGTAGCTCGACCTAAACCGCAACAGAGGGCAGATAGAGAGAATCTTGTCTAAAAATGTCCAATGACAAATGTATATGTCTTAAATGAGAATTAAAATCTAGGAGTTTTAAAGATGGCAGCATGATCGATGATATTCTTATCCTGGGGCAGGATAGTGTAATGGCTACGGCGGAAGTTTACTGGGTTCGATCCCCGATGTGTGTAACATACCTGTAGATATCCTTAGGCAAGGTACGCTAACCCCTACCTGCTCCTTCATAACATGTATCTGAATTCAGCGACAAATGATTAAAGGACAAATTTGCAGCTTTTCAACTGGCTTTGTATAATTTCAATGTGGATAGTATATGCAAATGAACAGTTTACCTTGGTGTTTTTCACACTATATCCTTAATGCGGATAGATTGAGATAAGGTTGAAAAGTGGCAGACTTGTCCTTTAAATAGTATCTAATAGTGTTTCAGCCTAGCAGCAATTCTGCTTTGCAGTGGAGGGGGTGTGATCGTTCTTCCACTCGTTAGATTCAGAAAGAATGAGGCCAGCCATTTTGTTTTTGCTCCAACAGTAATCCAGTGGCATTCACTCATTCCTTGTACCTTGTCAGTGGTTGCTTGTTACTGAATCCAGATTTCAGAACTTGAATGAACTCTCTGAGCCTGGGAAGTTCTGCCAGTGCCCAACTGCTGCGAAGCGAAGCCAGACTCCATCAGCATTTGTCTGTCTCTAAGTACGCTGCTGTGTGTGCTCCAAGTCTGTTAGAAGCCAAGCGCTGACTGAAGGCCATTTGTAATGCAAGTAAATGTAATGATTTTGGGATGGCACAAATACGGTAAAAAAAGGGAAAGGCCTCTGAACTGTGGGATTATGAGTAGTAATGAAGCTCTATTAGAAAGGCGGCCATTGTTACGCTCCAAAACCACCGGGGAAATACATTTGTAAGAGGTTCATCAAGAAACAAATTACGTCTGTCCAACCGGCAATGGCTTCAATTGCAGACGGGTAAAAAAAGAAAGAAAGGAAATTAAAGGGAATTTGACGTGGACTGATTTGACCCTAAGATCACACGCTCTGATGTAGAGACGCACGTAGACCGTGGCTCAACGTCTGGGTTCCGACCGCCGCTTCTTTTCGGTCGATGAGGAGGCAGGGCCCCGCCGAGACAAATACAATTTATTGTGACAGTTAATCATCTTTGTTAATCTGGGTGTCACGGGCCGTCGGCCTGGGATACGTTAAAAAGGGGGGCGATTCGTTTGGAAATGTACAGAGCGCAGACACGAGGGAACGAGATGAATGCAAATGGGCCGACACAAAAGGGATATTATGTGAGCTGCTCCACTGTCACTTTGGCGCCGTGTTTCTCACCCCGTCTTCTCCTTCTCTTGCAGGTTGGGTGGAACAGGAGACGTATTATTAGCGTTCATAAAATGTCAGTTTCAATCCTGTGTGTGTGAGTGTGTGTGTGTGTGTGTTAGGTGTTAGTCTGTCAGTTGTTATATTGCATGGATCATTTCAACTACTGCTGAAAATAAGCTTGTGATTGTGCTTTGAGATTTCTTTACGTGCCTTGTACATTTCCGTGTCTCAAATGATAAAAATAATGTAGCACGGCTTATTGTACAAAACAAAACTCCCAATGCTGTTGATAATAAAATGGATTCCATTGGCCATTCTATAATATTGTGGACAGTTTTCTTGTTATTTAGCTTGAAATGGAATGATGATTACATCTTTTTACAGGAATATATACAAATTAGATACTTTTGCATTTATGCTGAATATGTAGTGCATGTAGATGTTGATTTTCTATATGAACTTTACTGTAGAGTATGATAAGACCTAAACTCACAACTTGCAAATCTCCCATTTCAGATTTGTATGAATAACTCTGGCTACCTGTTGTGAATATCTTAAATGTAAATTGCCTCAATTGTTATGCGTGATCGGCTCTAAATGTATAAAACACATATTTTATGGAATTATGTAATGTAGTTTTGGACATAATTTATACTGTAGGTCAGAAGTCAGATCAGTAGTGTCTGCACAAGATTACCATATCAGCAAATGACTAAGACATGGTTCATCCATATTGCTATGTCTGTTACAAAGCTGCTATTTTCTGATCTTGAAATCTTCTCTTTTCCCACAATGACATCAATGGCCATTTGTCACCCTAGGCAACCGCCTAGCTTGCCTATGCCAAGAACCGGCCCCGATGGCTACCTTGCGTATCCTGCGTTGGTTGTGCACGTCCTCAATGAAGTGAAATATATATGAAATATACTTGTTTATACGCGTTTGCGTTGACAACCGGCTGTGCCGTGAATGGAGTTGTTCCCATACTTGCCCATGTACTGCGTGTTACTGGGAGGAGGAGGAGGATTCCACTACAACTCAGACTGTAAAGAAACTTCAGTATTTGCATGATGTAAACAAACATGGCGACACTCGAGGAGGTTACTATCTCGTTCATTCTGAGATCACGGCGATTCCATTCACGACGCAGCCGGCCGTCTATGCAAACGCATGGTTAGAAAGCAAGTCGGACAAAAAAAAGCAAAAGACATCGATATTGTATCTTCCTCAACAGCTGAATTTGTTTGAACTTTAGCATTTCAACCAAGGAATATTATAACATGTTTTCACTCCCCCTCGTATAAAGCCATGCAGCCGGTTAACACACAGCTGGCTAGGATGTTTTGTGTATTTTGCATGATCCAATTAAAGGATAGATTCACATTCCACCTACGTTTTGTCTCACACTAATTGTCTGTTTTTCTCGGCTTTACTCTGAGATGTGTGTACACTGAATACAATTTCACATTGTCTTTAAACGTTGTCTTTTTAACACAGACTAAAAAAAGGGAAAATCACCATGAGTAGGCTACCAGACATAGCCTAGAGGATAAAAGACGTTCAACAATAGTAATAATAATAATAGTAAAACAAAGATTTTAGATAAATAGAAATGTGTTTGAAAAGAAGGTATGGTATTATTTGTGAATCAAGAATGTAGCTTAGGATTTTATTAGCAGCAACAAGTTTATTTGTTGCAAACATTGCCAATGTTTCCTGTATCTGATTGGACATGGTAGACTGGTTTCATTGCATGTAATAAGCGTTATTTATATAGCACCTTTCATACATAAGAATGCAGCTCAAAGTGTTGTACAATACAGTGCAAAAGAAAGAAAAAGGAACAGCAAATTAAAAACTAAAACATAATTTATCAACATGATTGTGGCAGTTGACCATAGCCACATGCCACCAAAAAGGCTTTTGCAGGGCTTCTCCAACACCAGGACACAGGTAGTTCTTGAGTAAACTGATTTATTGCGGAGTTGGAAAAGGGTTTGTAGGCAGAGCAGGCGGTACGGTGCTGACATGTCAGCCTCCTCCTGAGTGTGTGTGGTGACGGCTGGTTTAACCTGTGGGCTTGATTACTGGATGCACCACAGGTGCTTAAACCAGACACCAACCACACACACTCCACAACAATACAATCAGCAGAGAAGCAGCATAGGTAAGAGATAAGAGATAACTGGCACTTAAAGATGTTTACTGAGCTTTGCTTCCCTGATTTCCTGAGGTCAACTACCAACTGTCTTTTGGGTTTTGATGGTAACCTCCAATAAGCCAGCAGCAGAGGACCTGAGGGCTCTTGAGGGCATATAGGTAGTCAGCCAGTCAGTAAGGTAGGCTGGTACCAGCCCATTTACTGCTTTAAACACAAGTAGAAGGACTTTGAAGTCAATTCTAGAGAGCAGTGGTTCCCAATTTCTTTGGCCCTTGTCCCCATTTTTCTTATATTGTTGCATTGTTCTACATCTGCCTGTAATATCATTGAATGAATATCAGTGAACATATGCACATCTCACCACATTAAGAGACCCCCTATACTATGTCTATGGTGCCATGTGTAGGAATAGACTAGGAAGATGGGGCTATGGGTTCGAATACTAAATCTGTTTATTCCTAAATGGAATACAGTGATATTATCAAAATACCTGATTGGACTTGCTTTTTTAATTTAACTTAACTTAACTTAACTCATTTCAATGAAATGACTAAACCAGACATGCTATTTAATTGCTCAAATTCACAATATATCCTTTAACTCTAAATGCCAAATAGTATAGACATTTACTATCAAATTGTATTCTAATTCAAATGACCACATTTAGATACAGATTACAGATCAGAATAACACAATAGAAAAACAACTCATTAAAATGACTACTTCGCAATGTGGGCCCACATGCACACACAAAAAATAAGAAATGTTGCAGGCCCGATCTCCTGATTGAGGCACAAAAAAACAGCTTTGCCCCTTCACTCTGTGGTGGAAAAATCCGTACCTGGCTCCGTTTCATACAACTTAAAGCTTTTGTTTATCTTGACGTCACACATATAGCGGCCTAGCGTGCAGCTGTAAGTCATGAAGGATCTCCTGTTGTCCGTCCTCAAGATAACCCACCGAGGTTTTGGGTCCTCTCGCAGGACCAGGGGCCCATTTGTTTACGTTGACCCCTCTTAGACCCCCCCTCTTTTCTTCCTTATCACCTGTCCCCTGTCTGTCGAGTTGTTTTTATTGATGCATCTGTATCCTGTTTGAACAGACCCTCTCCTGTGTGAGAGGTGTTTAAATCTCCAGTGTTCTTTTCATTCAGGGCTCATTCTGTTAGGGATGAGACTAGTGTGTGCACACATTAAAACTCGATTTTCCCCAAGTATTGTGTATGACTCTTAGTTTAAAGGTCTCACCGGTCCTTAGTCGCAATATCCTATTTGGAAATTGCCACGACAACTCCTGAACAATACAATAAAATGCTTCAACTCACAGTTGCTTGGCTGCGGTTACGGTGTTACAGGTGTACGCTCCAGGAGTTATGCTACAGGCGGCCCACACACACAATGGCGACTTATCAACAATTGAACAATGAGCAATCAACCACTTCATTTAGTGAGGCTGTCTGTGTGTGTACACCCTCTCACCGTACCACTCTCTCCTTTTCCTGTTTTTTCTCCCTCGCCTTCGTCTCATCCCGCCCTTCCTGTCTCACAACCAATAACAATTAACAAAAATTATTCTCTAAAGTTTTTACCCAATTACTGTTAAGAAAAACAAATATTATAGGTTACACTTCTTCACATGTATACATTTTAATCGAATTTGGAACATATTAAAACTTTATTTAAAACATGATTTTAGGCTTTTAACCTTATTTAACCAGGGCTACACCCTCCCCCTTCTAGAATTTGGATGTCCCCATCAAACTAAGCGTACAGTTGAGGGTGCTATCCACTTTGATTTATTTCTGTTTAAGGTGTTGGGAAGGGTTCATACGACAACACTCAGGGCAAAGTGCCAGAGGGTGGCACCACTACTATCTGTAGCTTGGCAATCTCTTTTCGCAGCTGGTTTCTAGGCACTCACCCTTGACGTGGGTACGCCATTTTCCTTCTTTGACTGCTTGCTTGACAGAAGAGATGATGGGGTCACTCTCTTGAGCTTTCGCGAGATCTCGTGGACTGATTTGTTCTAGGCTCTCACCATCCAGACGGGTTGGGAAGACCCCGACGACTCCGCACAGTCGGTAAATAGGCCGGATGTCTTGCTACAGTCGACGGACTTACAAAGGGCCTCGATGCTCTCTGCTGGAATGCCCTGCCATCTCTCACTCTCCCTGGAGAACAGGTTGCGTGACAGTGAGTCAGCATCAATGCCACTACTTTCCGACTTGCAAAGGCTACAGGCCATAGCCCCTCAGAGTACTCCCGGTTGAGCACTGCTCCCAAGCCTTGCTTGGAAAAATGTGAATTAAAATGTGAATGCATTTTAATGCCGAAACTAACTTCAAATATTGCATTTTACCCTGAGAATAAAAGGAGTCAGACATTTTGTTTTCGCAGACATAAAAATCACTTGATATGCAGTGTGTTTTGGTACTACTGGTAAGACCACAGTGTCTAGTGACAGGGATTTTTTCCGTCTTTGGTTCGTTGTCACCCGTCTTTTGTTCGCTGTTGTTGCAGTTTTTTAAAGACTTGTTAAAGTGAGACTCTGTGTGAGAAAAGTATAACACTGGTATATTTATTGTTAACAGAGTTACAGGTTAGAAACGATACATGTAATCTGGAGTTGGTTCATGAATCAAGCCCCGAACATGGAAGATACCTCAACATTTATTAGCTTTAGTCCGAGGTCAGTTCAGGTACTCAGTTGAAGACGTCACCTCCAGACACTCGAAGAAAGTTTCGTTAACCTTCAGTCAGCAATAATCACTTCTTGTTCTGAGAGGCCCCTGGCGAAATACAGGATTACAGTTTAATCACGAGTTGCCTCGATTCACAGGCCTTACGGTTTACAAAGAGAACTATTAACAGCGTGTCAATGGTGTATCTGTATGTCCATCTTTCCCAGGACCATCATGTAGTAAACAATGGTGTATGAATGGAGGGAAACTATAGGGAATGGAGGGAAATTATAAAAGGATTATCGATGCATCTTGATGCATCAAAATGTTTGATTTCTATACATGATTTATTTTTCTCACTGTGTGACTACTTGCTACTTTTAAAACATAGCGTATTTGTAATGATCCATAATTAAAATAAACAGATTCATTGACTCCCATTATCTTTTATTAATACAATAGTAGTAACAAATGCAAGTGACAACAACATATTTCCAAGCATTGCAAAGAACCAACAAGAAAAGAAACAAAAGTGTGTCTGTAGCAGCATCCTTGTAGTAAATGAAGACAGCATGTTCAGCATGTTCTGAAACACTTGATAACATAAAAAGCTGCCCTTATTCACAAATAAATAATACAATTCTCAGACTCATTTCTCACTTTCATACAAAAACAATATATTTATATTCTATTTTTTACTATTATTCTTATTTTGTATATAATTTAGAAAGATTTAAATTAGTCAATTCTACTGTGCCTTTTTAATGTTATTTGTTGTTTGCACTGAACCTGAGAGCTCTACCTCAATTTTGTTGTACTTGTACAATGATAATAAAGATAATCTATCTAATCTATCCATCTAATCTAGAATTCTGTATCCAGCTCTCAGACAAAAATAATGCTTTCTGTGGAATATGTGGTAGAACAATAAATAATGGAGAAAATACAAATAATAGGCCACAATGAAATTATGACAATGCATGGAAGTCCAACATAGCAAGCAAACCTCATGGGCACTCCACCAACTGGGAGGGTCCTCAGCGAGTGGTGAAGCACTAATGGTACTTGGCCACTTCCTCCTCAGCTCTGGCATAGGCTGACATGGGCTGCTGAACTCTAGCATCGGTGAAGGTCTGCTCCAGCAGATTCACTAACAGAGAAGATGAAGCCCTTATTTTGGGAGCAGAAGGGTCTTGGTGTTGCTTCTCAGTGGTCTTCCTTCCCTGTGTTGTGCTCTGGGTTTTCCCTCTCACCTCTTGTAAACACAATAAGAACAGGTAAACCACAATGTCAATGCAAGCCACATTTGAACAAAATTATTAAGCAAACAACAAGCAAATGTACTTTTTCTATTCAATATCAAAATCCTTGTTATTTTGTCAATTGGATAAGTTAAATAAATGTCTTAAGCCCAGAGTGACATTTTATGTTCATGTTTTACATTTTTACATAAAATAAAATTACCTGTAGTGATGCAGCCTCAGCAATCACTCTTGCATATGTCTCTCCTCCTCAGAAAGGAAAGGCAGTCCGTTAAAACACAATGTTTCTCTCCTGCTCACTGGTGTACTTCTTGCTGAGGTTGATGGCCTGCTTTATCTCCCAGGCCATTGATGACTCTCCAAACTGTCCTTTGTGTCTTGGATGAGTTGAGCATGCAATGGAGCAATCAAACACACCGTGGGGGGTGCTCTCCTCTGACATGAGAGTAGTGGCATCTTTCATTGGCTTTAGGGCCTTATATCCTCTGCATTTGAGACATCTGCCTCACTGAGAATAGCTTCTGCTTCTCCTCAAGCTGGTACTTTGCAATGGTCTGCATTAGAAAAACATGGTGATACGTCTGACCCTCCCCAGTAGCCGTGATACAGTGGGCAACTTGAGTGCTTGTTGAGAGCCCAGATTTAGCGTGTGGGCATAACATCTCACATGTAGCAATTTACCCCGTTGAGGAGCAATGACCATTATCAGTCACTAAAACTAAATCTTTAGTAGTGAACTGCCATTCTTCTGCTACATTCTGTTAACAGCTCAGCCACACACACCCGTGTGGCTTCTCATACATTGCTCTTGTTTGGAGCACCTGAGACACTAGCTGCCAGTCATCAGCGTTACGGTGACATGAGATTCCTTCCTCTTTCCTCAATGATTCCCTTTGGTGACTTTGTGATTTGAGTAATTGCAGGTCTGCTGGGTTTAGCAACAAAAATGATGGACAGTTTGAAACAGTGTATACAATAAGAAACTAATGATTATATTCTCTGTTGATTATTTATGGTCCCTTTCATTGTAGAGTGTGGGTATCACTGTGTGTAAAAACCGTTGAGATGGAATGGCGTATCTCGGTTCCAAAGTGTGCAACATAGCTTAAAAGCCCTGGTTCTCAATGACTGAGTAGGGGCGCAAATATAAATATATATATAAATAAAAATATAATAATATTTTTTTTAGTTAGACACAACTTGTACACAGTGTGGCTCTTTTTCAGGCCCCTTTTCGCTTCAACTTCATAGAAGCCAAAATGCTTCCATACGCTAGCCAGGGGGTGCCGGTTGGATCTTCGGTTGCTCACACTCAGCCATCCTCACCAAAACTCTGCTAGTAGCCTAGCTTAGAACATTAACACAACCAGGTTCAGTTGCAGCCATAAGGAACATACAGCCCGGTCTTACAAAATTGTTACAGGCGATCGTAATGTCGAGAATTGAGTTTTACATTTCAGATTTTCCGAGTTTTCTGCATCGAGACATGCGTAATCTTTCAAGAGACAATCGATGTGATCCATCTAAGAATTGATTTTTGGGTACTACCCAGGGCAATGGGTAGGAGTCAACTTGACCACATCCTTCTTTGGTATCATAACCACTGACGAGATCCACAAACTGTTTGAGGTCTCTTCCAAACATTGTTCTGCTGCTGCCTCCCTTTTGAGTGGAATACATTGTGGATGCTGTCTGATGGGGTGAGCCTCACCCGTGTCAATCTCATGCTCCATTAAATGCGTCCGACCAAGATCCGTGGGGGAGGGTGGCAAAGGCAGACGATACTCCCAGAGCACACTCCACAACTGCGGCTGCTCTGGTTCCGAGAGTCCCTCGCGGTTCTGCACCCATACTGTTTTTACCGTCTCCTCCTGGGGTGTGCGAGTGGGAGGTATAACCTCTCCACACACGGCTGCCGTCTCGGCCACCAAGTTGCCAGCCGGTTGAAGTCGCTGACTTTTGTGAGTTTGTTGGGGCAGGAGCTCCCACGAGGGAACAGTAAGGATTTCCTAAGTGGGGAGGGGCCTCCTGCTGTTTGGCCTCAACATGTGACAGCCCTGAAAACTCTGGTGGGGTGGCCCGCTTTTCTAAGGAAGGATGTTGGGGGTCTTCACCGTGCAGTCTGGAGGTTTTACAAAGGCATTTTCTCCACCGCTTGCTGTAATGGCCCTGCATCTGGAGTAACTATGTGCTCTGCCTTTAACGATTCTGAGCACTCTGTGAGGGAAGATGAATGGTAACTTCCTGCTATCTCCATTGTCTGGTGCCTGGGCAACCTCTGGGGGTTCATCCCCACACAACAGGCAATGGGGGACCCTCCTTGAATGTCACTGTCGTGCCACAGCCCTTGTAGCTTCCATAAAATCGGATCCAAGCAAGCGCTGTTCATGAATATTGGCTGCCCACATACTGTAAGGGAAGGTCTGCTCACCTAAATGGAGGACAACTAGCATTAACGGACCTCCCATTGATTGTAGCCTTCACCTGCGACCCCTCACAGCAGCGGTCGAGGAGTTACTGGACGCTCTTCGGAAACACAGTTATTCATGGCCGGTAAGGATACAGTATGTGCAGGGGTTGGGGCGAAGTAACCTCCCTCTACTCCGCCCCGTCCCGTTTCCCGGCGTGTGCTGACAGTGGAGCGTGGAGTTCATGGGTCCAGGGCAGTTGTACTGGATGTGGCCCCTCTGACCACATTGCCAACAGCAACCTGTGCATCCGATAAGCCTCAATCTGTTTGTCCTACGTTGGTTCCGGAGGCTTGTGGGAAATGGGAAGGTACAGGGGATCGAGCTGGGGAAGACTGATAGGGTCTCAATGTCCGTCCTTAAAAAATAAATCGCTGTTCCTCACTGAACTCTGGGAATGCTTTACGGGCCAGGTGGCGTAGTTCAGCTGCATAGACCCCCAGTTTCTCTCCGTCTCTGTCTCCTCTCTTTGAACTGGCTTGTCGACTTAGATGTTTTCTGGCAGTCAATGTAGATGTAGATGGGTTTTTTTCCTGCAAAAAAAATCCCTAACCCTAACCCTCTTTGAAAGCTCAGCCGAGCCCCAGTACCTGCCACAGCGAACAGACTAAACCCGGAGTTGGAGGTGAACCTGGAAAACCACAAACAGCTGGCCAGTCATGTTTCACAGCTACACCTAGCTTAGATAACAGTTAGCAGCTCACCGTAGCTTCCATTTTAGCCCACGAGACACAACACAGTTACACAATACACAATACATACAGTAACTCTTCCTCATCACCCTCTCTGGCCAATAACCCTTACGGTGAACACCTCCCTCCAATGAGAACCCAGAACACCTGAACACATCACAGTACTGTCTCAATAACATCCCCAGCCCCTCATGTCCATACCCCAGCGTTACAATATTTTGCTGCAAATTGCACTTTTTTGTTTGCCTGTTCACCCACCGTGTAAGGAAACTTTATGTAGCGGTGCGTCAACCCCATTATACCTCCTAACACGTTTGACGCAAAACGCGGCTCAAGGTAGACCGGGTGATCCCCGACCGATCACCTGGTTCCCTTTGGAACGGGCCGGGTGCCAGAAATCCCAGGGTTGACAGGACTTGCAGTGGTCACTCATCATCATTGGTGGTCACTCATCATCAATACTCTCTGCACAAATTCTGCCATTCGCCAAATCCTCTGTCATTGCTAAATAAGCCATTGTGCGTTATTACGCATTGCAATTGCATGCCTTTTTATACCCAGTCCACCAACATGTCATGATGATGATAATCAATGAATCAATCAACCAACCAATCTTCATTTGTATAGCTTGTGAGAATATATTTCATAACATGCACGTATTGTTGGATAATTACAGATCCAATTAAATATGATTCCCGATTGAACTGAACAAATTTGCGGGGTTCTTGTGTAAAACATATCTCTGTGTATTAATTATCCTACATCATGTTTTTTTTTGTGCACTCCCAGATAACTCTTCATATATAATACGTGAGAGGCTAAGGTGTGATTTATTTTACACATCAATTTCAACACGTTTCTCGAATTTCATCCTTCTGCCATCGGAGTCGCAGTTTCTCATTTGCCGGGTAAATGTACTTACGGATGGGTCCGGGTTTGCGTAGGGTTGCGCACATTCTATGGTCAAGTTAGTTTTTTATACATCGCAAAGTGTGCGTAGACGTTGACGTACGCATTCTTTTGTGCGTAAGCAAGCTTTATACATGAGACCCCAGGACCATTTGGTGTTTCATTAAAAAAAAATGTAATCCGTCTAATAATTAATATTAGACGGATTACATGGATACATATTATGCCGCATACTTTCCCAGTTAATAATAGAAAAAGAATGGGCAATGACCAAATACATGTACAGGATTAACGCACAGTTAACTTTGACCTTCTCAAAATGGCGGTTTAGATAACCGGACCCGTGATGTCAACATCCGGAACGTCATATCAACATCCGAACGTCACATCCCCGCAGTACTGGTCAAATATGGCGCTGCTTCTAAGGTCAGTACGACTGTATTTAAGTCTCATTCTGACGGAATGAGCGCTTTACTGGGATAAACGTGACTGAAACTAGCGTTCATCTCTCCTCTCGGTTTACTTTGGTCCGCGCGTGTCGCGTCATGATGTCAGACTAGCCTGCGAGCTAACGTTAATGTTAGCAAGACAACTCAATCTAATGAGGGAATCAGATGCTAAGCTAAGCTGGCAGATATGCGCTCTTATGATTTAATTTCGACATAATGTGTTTAATGTGTGTCCAAAGTGGCTCATGTTTTGACATTGCATGACATCTATTTGTCTTGTTTGTGTGTGTTTCTTTCATGGAGTGTTTAGTTTTTGTACTTTACAAGAATCAGCTGAGCTCATGTTTTAAGACTTTATATACATTCTGCTTTACAACGAATCCTATTGTTTTGTCTCTCAGCGTAGATGTGTGGACATACTCGGTCAGTTATCAAACTTGCTAATGGTTAAAGAACTCTGTTATCGTTATCTGTTATATATTTGACCTTCAGTCAGCGTTGGCTGGTATAGCACCCATGTCTAATTGACCCATGTCTAACTGACCCATGTCTAATTGACCCATGTCTAACTGACCCATGTCTAACTGACCCATGTCTAATTGACCCATGTCTAACTGACCCATGTCTAATTGACCCATGTCTAACTGACCCATGTCTAACTGACCCATGTCTAATTGACCCATGTCTAATTGACCCATGTCTAATTGACCCATGTCTATTTGACCCATGTCTATTTGACCCATGTCTTATCACTTATCAAAGTGAGGACAGTTCTCCTTTTCACTGGTGAACGGTATGGGAGGCGTCTATAGCGAGTCAGTCACCCTCTACATATAAACTATAAAGTGAAGTTT
>OMKN01067506.1:0-13197 GCA_900302345.1 Melanonus zugmayeri
AGTTACAGTAAAAGTGTGTGTGTGTATGTGTGTGTGTGAACCTACCTGTCCTGAAGGGGCAGGTGTAGAGGGGCAGGTGGTCCATCTGCATTCAGTTGCCGTCAACGGGAGCATATCAATGTTCCCAGGGTTCAATGTTCCCAGGTCCAATGTTCCCAGGGTTCAATGTACCCAGGGTTCAGTGTTCCCAGGGTGTTCACAAGAACTAAATCAGTTGCTTCAGGATAATTATTCAGCCTTATAATATATGTTTATTGAAATGTGGTGACATCTGTACATATAGAGCCCCAGAGGCAGCGCTGTTGTTCTGTTAGATTTAATCTGTGAGACCAACATTTATCTTCCAAAAGGAATTATATCATATATCAAAATGCTGCGGAGCCATTAGAGCCAGCGGTAAATCAGCCAAGAGCTGCAGATCAGTTCATGGACCATGTTCTCCCCGGGATGAGACGGATGTTGACCGGCCGATCAGCTCAGGAGTCGGGCTGCTGGCAGCTGAGATGACCGCTGCTCTCACCCGGCCAGTGGCTCCTCATGTCCGAAAACGTCGGAGCTAATTTCCAAACAGGCGTTATTTGAATAAACCGACTACATATTCTGAATCTACATGGTTACTTTCGCGCCTGAAATATTAAAACGTAATAAAATGACACATTAACAGCCCCTAGAGCGAAAATGACAAGTTTTCAGCCTGCTTTAAAATCCCGCTATCGCTGCCGGCTGGTGAAATGCATTTTGGGATACATGGCTGCATACTTCAGTGTGAACAGACTGCGTACTGAATCGTTCATTCAGTATGCAGTATGTAGTACTTAGTATGGCATTTCGAAAACAGCCATGGTTTAGCTTTAATGTTCTTCTTCTCCTTCTTTAGTTCATACCTCTTGGAGTTGATGAATGTAAAATGACACATTTCAAAATCTTGAAATTCTTCCAGAACAATGATAAAGAGAATCATGATAGATAATGGATAGTAACAGACTAAAGATAGATAATAGATTAATACAATAAAATAGTAGTATAATTTATAGTATAGTATAGTTAATAAACATAATATATAGATTAATATAGTTAATAAGATATAAATAATATATAGATTAGTATAGTTAATAACAAGTAAGAATTAATAGTTTAGTATAGTTAATAACATAGTAATAATATATAATGTAGTTAAGATACAAATAAGATACTTTAGTATAGTTAACTGTATATCTCCTGTCCCTCTTCCAGTATGCAGGGATACAGCCTATATAGTACTATCTAACCCTAGCCTTGTATCTATCTCATCTATGTTGATCTCATGCCTCTCTCCCAGTATGCAGGGATACAGCCTATATAGTACTATCTAACCCTAACCTCGTACCTATCTCACCTATGTTGATCTCCTGTCTCTCTTCCAGTATGCAGGGATAAAGCCCGTTGATTACATCAACAATGAGGTAATGATGACTCACTTCCTGTAGACTAAGCTCTAAATGTACTACTTCCTGTTGACTAAGCTCTACATACTTCCTGTAAACTAAGCTCTAAATGTACTACTTCCTGTAGACTAAGCTCTACATACTTACTACTTCCTGTAGACTAAGATCTAAATGTACTACTTCCGGTAGACTATGCTCTACATACTTAGGCCCAAACCCAATGTCCGCCCTAAGGACTGAGCCCTCAGACTTAAGTGACATCAGCTGGTAAGTGATTGAGTGGGTGAGGCTGCGAAGGCACGAGATGGTATAAAGAGGAATGGGACAGCGCCTTCACGTTACCCTGACAACACCAACAACAAGTGCAGCCACGTTTCTCAGTGTTGTCTTTCACACTTCCGGGAACCCCCCTGGTAACCACGATAACCCATATGTAGTGTCACAATGCTATGAACTGTGGGAAATTCCCTCGGGCTAAGTCTGCATCGATGCAGACTTACGGAAAGTCTGCATGAAGTGCTCAAAAATGGCCGCCAAGAGCCCTCGTGCACTCACAGACTCATGGATTTTGAGGCGCGTTCCCGCGAGGTGTGCAAGAGCTTAGGGCTGAACTCGCCTTATTGGTCCGAGCAAGACCGGCCTGTAAACACATACAAGTAAACGGGGGAGATGCGTTTTTTCTGGATAAAAAGCTCTATAATATTTACATTTCTCAACCGATTTCAATGAGTCCTTTTTATATTCAAGGGTTTATGATCTACGTAGAGTACAAAAAAATATTGTTATACATTATATTATTATATATCATCTATATATTATATATACATCTATATATTATATTATATTATATATATAATATCGTTATAGTGCTTTTTATCCAGAAAAACCGCATCTCCCCCGTTTACAGGCCAGTCTTGCCTGGACCAATATGGCGTCGACATTGACGTACGATCCAGTGGGCCAATGCAGCCTCTATGTATATATGTCTATGGTCAAGTGCACGAGGGCTCTCAGCAGCCATTTGAGACCTTAATGCAGACTTTCCGCAGCTGTGCAGACTTCCCCCGAGAGAATGTCCCACAGTTCATTGCATTGTGATGCTACATATGGGTTACCAGGGGGTTTCCCGGAAGTGTGAAAGACAACGCTGAGAAACGTGGCTGCACTTGTTGGTGTTGTCAAGGTAACGTGAGGGCGCTGTCCCATTCCTCTTTATACCATCTCATCCCACTCAATCATTTACCAGCTGACCTCACTTAAAGACGCAAGGAAATGAAAATTGTCTTTTCAACTTTTAGTTTTAGGTCACTTCCCTGGTCATATTGGGCACCTATCTAACAATATATGCCCAAAAAAATACAAACATCACATTTCCTCGTATTCTTATATCAAAATCCCATCAATTTTCTTCTAGTAAAACAAAATATGACGTATTTCAAAAGGGACATAGTAGCTTGCTAGTCTTTTTCTGAAGCACTGAGGTCCTGTGATGACGCACTGAGGTCCTGATCATTTCAACCAATCAGCGCGTACAGACACAGGTACTCATTAGCCCGCTAGCTATCAGCAGGGTATGCCTGCTGCCTGCTCCGGTAACACGGGTGATGAAGGTGTAGACGGAGGCGAATAGTCCTCTACAACGGAATATAGGCTAGCATCCAAATCAGCTTCACTTTCAGCGTTCGACTCCATGTTTGCTATGACACGCCCACTTTTCAATGATCGAATCAAATTCCTCCCAACATTATGTCCTGCCCAATATCACGAGGCCATCGGCTCGATCGGCTCTTCCAAGATCTTGCCCGAGATTTGGCCCGTTTCAACCGGAAATATGTCACACTAAGGCAGTTCTATGCTCTAGAATTTCCGCTTCTGCTCGACCTTAAGCCTATGAGGGCTCAGGGCTCAGTCCTTAGGGCGGTTGAGATTAGGCCTTTCTACTTCCTAATGATTACATGATAGAATGATTTTATAGACAATACATTAACCCAGAGGAAGGTTAGAAACAAAGTTAAGTTTTGATTTAAGATTTGTCAGAAGAACTTTGTTCTTCTGACAAATCTTGTCCGGGTATATTTACCAGTTTATTTATATATATATATATATACACACACACACTGTATATATACTGTATATTATATATACTGTATATATACACACTGAACCAAAATATAAACCCAACACTTTTGTTTTTGCTCCAATTTTTCATGAGCTGAAATCAAAGATCTCAGAATTTTTCTATGTACAGAAAAGGCCTATTTCTCTTAAATGTTGTTCACAAATTTGTTTAAATCTGTGTTAATGAGCATTTCTCCATTGCCGAGATAATCCATCCACCTGAAAGGTGTGGCATATCAAGGTGCTGATTAGACAGCATGATTATTGCACAGGTGTGCCTTAGGCTGGTCACAATAAAAAGCCACTCAAAAAATGTTATCTTCAAAAGAGACATTTATTAGGCACTGAACCACCATTTGCCTCACACAGTGCAACACATCTCCTTCGCATAGAGTTGATCAGGTTGTTGATTGGCTGTGGAATGTTGGTCCACTCCTCTTCAATGGCTGTGCTGCGAAGTTGCTGGATATTGGCAAGAACTGGAACACGCCGTCGTATACGCTGATCCAGAACATGCTCAACGGGTGACATGAACTGGGATGTTTTCAGCTTCCAGGAATTGTGTACAAATCCTTAGAACATGGGGCCGTGCATTATCATGCTGCAACATGGAGGTGATGGTGGTGGATGAATGGATGGATCCTAAGGCCCATTGTTGTGCCACAATGGGCCTCAGGATCTCATCACGGTATCTCTGTGCATTCAAAATGCCATCAATAAAATACACCTGTGTTCGTTGTCCGTAGCATATGCTTATTACAAGCATATTACACGTGGTCTGTGGTTGTGAGGCCAGTTGGATGTACTGCCAATTCTCGTAAACGACTTTGGAGACGGCTTATGGTAGAGAAATGAACATTCAATTCACGGGCAACAGCTCTGGTGGACATTCCTGCAGTCAGCATGCCAATTGCACGCTCAAACGTGTGACATCTGTGGCATTGTGCTGTGTGATAAAACTGCAAAATTTTGAGTGGCCTTTTATTGTGACCAGCCTAAGGCACACCTGTCAGGTGGATGGATTATCTCGGCAAAGGAGAAGTGCTCACTAACAGATTTAAACAAATTTGTGAACAAAATAGGCATTTTGTGTACATAGAAAAAGTCTTAGATCTTTGATTTCAACTCATTAAAAATTGGAGCAAAAACAAAAGTGTTTTTGTTTGTGCTTTATATTTTTGTTCAGTGTAGATATAGTTGTACGTCTCTCTCCAGGTGGTGGAGGCCACACGCGTCACCAGGCACAAGAACCACATGGCCCTGCAGTGGGAGGCTGGCATATTCAACAACCAGCTGGACTAGTGCAACTGGTTCTAACCAGACCAGTGAGGTCCAACTGGTTCTAACCAGTTCAGATTACAAAATGTAAGATAAAACGCTTTTAGAACATTGCAAAGAAAGTTGCAGCCATATGAACCGGTTAGCTGCAAGAGTGTCTCAAGTCATTGCATGGTGTCTCAAGAGATGTACCTTGTTAAATGTGTGTGAGTGTGGTTTTACAATGTATTGATGCATCTACCCCGGTATTTAAACAAGGCGGATACAGTGACTTGTTTGCGGCATACCAAATGTAAGCTACGGTACTTATTTTAAAAGGGGGAATTATAACAATGTTGTTTCTCACCAGTAAGAAGCTCAGCGTTAAGACCCGATACACTTCCAAATTAAATTTAAAATGGTGTGTTCACAAGACAAAATGGCTGGTTTGCGACCAAAGAGAAGCATTGGGCTTCCATTAGCGGTGTTTGCAGGGTGCTCAGGGGAAATAGTCCCCCCAATACGCCGCTGCGTACAGTTGGTCAACAAACACCACGTGAATGATTACACCAGTATCTGGTATCTGTCAATATTTGATATCTGTAAGATATGGACTATTGCATCCCGCTCTCGGTTTATTTCAAGATGAACCGGTTGGAAGTAAAACTTGCTGAGATTATGAGGGATTATGTGCATCTGTATGAACTACACAGAGATGGTAAGAAATTCCTGGCGTCATTAACCCAGCCCACACATCGCAGTGACTATATTGTTCCCTATCCACATCACCATATTCGACAGCAGATAAGAACACACCAATTTCGATTTCATTTTAAGTATGTCAGGGCCTTTAAATACAGTCCCTGAAGTTTGTGTTTTGTTTTTGGATGAGCCGGTGCATAATTTGGTGTAAGCACCGCCTCTACCGCTGCAGGAGCCATGGACAGCTTCACGCCATGGACAGCTTCACGCCACTGCAGCGATGTCAACGGCCCGTTTTCACAACGTTATTTTGTGATTCTTTTGCAAGAAGTCTTGTTGCAAATATTTGATCTGAACTGTGATTAACCAGACCAGTGAGGTTCAACTGATTCTAACCAGCTGGACCAGTTAGATATGAGAATAGAGATAAACCATATACTGGAAAAACCAATCAGCCATTGTTGCGTAATGATGTTTGTGTGCATGTACTGCATATTACACCATGTATAGATAAACAAATAATAAAAAAAAAAAAATCATATAAAGACAACTTTCAGACTTCATAAAATGTATACATTTATTTTGAAAGGAAATGCAAATTAAATTAGTGTTTAAATACAGAATTATACCAGAATTGTTTACTTTAAAACTTCTTCTAAATCCGCTTGTATTACTAAAATAAAACAAAATGAAATAAAATAATATTCATGTATGAAACAGACACTTTCTTCAATTGTCTTTAAATACCCATTTAGACAATGATCTAGACAATGTTGTAGAGCAGCTGGTGGGCATGAAGGTCTTATGGCTGTAATGTCCACCATGTGACCACCGGAGGGCGCTTTAGAGGACGGGGACTTCTTAGAACAAAGCAAGCTTTCTAAACCCTCATGAATATATTTCAGTTTAAAATCATGAATTATTAATACTGATATATTTGAAACCAGGAATTTGTTTTGAAATAAAACGCATCTAATAACCCTCCCACCACTGCTATCATCCACACATCTTTATTGAAGCCTCCTCTGAATGCAGTAGGAAGGTCCAACATATACGTTTTAAAAACGCAACAGGAATACAATTCCTTACATGAAATCATAAATGGACTACAATACGCCGCTGTTTGATATCTGACATTAAAACATTTAATTTAAATTAAATTATGTAAATGACACAGGAGCATATAGCGCGAGGCAGGCTTGTTATGCAGTTCTTATTAGCTGGAGCTAGGCGGTTATTAGCTGGAGCTAGGCGGTTATTAGCTGGAGCTAGGCGGTTATTAGCTGGAGCTAGGCAGTTATTAGCTTAGCTTTGTACAAGGGTTCCCAAGACTAGGAACTGTTGAATGGTCAATAAGCAACAACTGCTCTTCCAGAATAGCCACAGTAAATGAAACGGTTAATATCTGGATTAGCAGCAGATGAAGGAGAACCAGCTTTCCAGGTTTGGATTGACTCTTTGATTTTGGGTGTCTTGGTCTACTTGACTTATAGTTATAATGTTACAGGTTAATAATAATAATAATAATAATAATAATAATAATAATATTAACAACAATGTTATGTTGGGCGGTTCTTCATACTACAAAACAGTCTCAGAAAACTTAATTGGCAACACAAGAGCTTCCAGAGGGAGTCCAGAGGATCTAAGGGGACAGGGTCTATTGGACTGGGTCTAAGGACAGGGTCTAGGGTCAGGGTCTAAGGACAGGGTCTAGGGGAACAAGGTCAAGTCTAGGGACGGGGTCTAAGGTCTAGGGACAGCGTCTAGGGGGTCTAGGGTCAGGGGACAGGATCTGGGGACAGGGTCTGGGGAAAGAGTCGGATCAGAACTCAACCTTACAAGCAGGGAAGGTGTCATCTTGCATGGCTACAGTGCTGTTGCTGCCCAGAACGGTGATGGACAGCTCCCCCTGCTGGGCATGGCTCTCTTGGTACCACTCATGCATCGTTAGGGAGTCAAAGGTCGGGATCAGGGTCACCTGGACACACAGACGTACCTGCATTATTAGTCATCATAATAGTAACATTACGCTGAATGTTATTAGTCATCATATTAGTAACATTAAGCTGAATGTTATTATTATTTTCATTTTGCAAAAAACATTCATCTTAATTGTATCAAGGTCGATTTTTGACGACTCTAGCCTACCCAATCGCAATCATTCATCAGTTTCCTTTTGGATACCAACTTTCTCCAAGAGTGATACTTTTAGTTATGGAACAGGGAAATAAGTCAACAACCATAAAAACTAACGTCTCCATAATATGGATGTACTATAAGAACTGCCATTCGCTACACTATTTCACACTTGGAATTAAAACGTGAAACTCTAATTATATTCTAATCTAAATCCATAGGAGATTCAGAGTCAAAAGGACAGACCATAAGCTCGTCTTCACTATACCAGGTTCCATCTCCTTCTTCCTTATTGGAAAATGCTGCATATTTGCATCATAACTGATGTGAATAGTTGACGCAATTGTTTTTTTTTCTCAATTTTTTGGGGGCAGTTTTTCCTCACTTTTTGTCATTTATTGGTTACAGGCCTGATGTAAAAGGACCTTTAGGGTTAGTCTAGTGACCTGGGTGTGAGGCCAGGAAGCCTTCCCCTCCAGCAGGGCATCCAGGATGCCCCGCAGCGAAGGCTCCATCTGGGGCTCGTCTCCACTGATGATGTAGCAAGAGGAGCGCATGCGCTGGAAAAAGGCCACGTCCACGCTGGTCCGGGCCCTACCAGAGGGCAGGTAGGCCAGGTCCAGGTATACCACCGCCCCTGCAGCGGGATCCACTCTGGTACCTGGAAACACAACAAGGTAAGAAACAGTTATGCGTTTTACCTACAAGGGGAAAATAGTGACTTCATTCATCCCCAAGGAGGAATTTGGGGCTGCATATTATGGCTGCATATTCATAATAAAAATGATTAGATGCATATAGCATCTAATATTATAGCGACTTCGGAAAAAAACAAGCCCAAAGTCGCTTAATATAAGTGGACTTGGCAACCCTGGCCTGCGGCAAGGCCCACCGGGCATGTTTCAGAAGTGCCCCAGAAGCGGCTCGATGTCTGCAAGATCTCGCGGGATTCGCAAGATCACGCAGAATTCACGAGATTGTGCGATAATTTGTGTACAACCCTGGCTGTATAAAGAGAACAGTTTCTCGAATTTCTTCTGAAGACCCTCGGGACAGGTTGACTTCTTGCCCCTCCTGCCACCGATGACGTAATGTTGATGTAGTAGTGTGATAAACGATCGGGAGTCAGGACATTTATTTATTTTAACATTTGTACCGGATGCTGCTTATACCTTGACTTCCTGCCTGGTGCTTTCTGCTCTGTGTAGATTGACGTGGCTTGGACTCGATGACCGGCAAAAATAGACTCGCTGCGTATCTTTAGTGGCACGGCATGGCGCAGTGCGGCATGGCGCTTCTGGGACGTGTCTGGTGAGACCAGCAGCATTGACTAGAGTGGGCGCGATCTGCTCCGGCAACCGCGCCGGAGCCGTAACGCGTGTTAACTGTGTTTTAATTGTGTTTAAACACAGTTTAAAGTTTACGTATCTTCCTGGTGCCAACAGTTTTCATATAACTATTTTGCTTTCCTTTAATTCGACTGGGATGCTACAAGTGGTGTAAACTACAGGACCAGAAGGTATATATAGTGGTGTAAACTAGGGTCGCATTCCAATTGTCCTTCTCAGCAATACCACCGCCCTTACTTCCTAAATCTCCAGAATTGTACCCACTGTTCCAACACGCAAGCTAGAGACAACGTTATCAGACACACTCCTTTTCAGGGAACTCCCTGCTTTTTATATTGTGTAGTGAGCATAGACTTTAACTATGATATTAAGAATGTAACCATGATATTAAGACAGTAACCATGATATTAAGACTAACTACTGTGGTGGCTAGTAACGCGTTACAAATAATGCAAAGTAAAAAAGTAGTTTTGAAGTACTTTCATGTACCTTTTTTTAAATTTTACTTCTACTCTTTACTCAAGTATATTTTTGAGCCAGTAATCTACTTTTTACTTTGCTACATTTGCCATTCATACCTTTGTTACAACTAGTCTACAATATTGTTCCCCTAGTGATCAGATTTAAGAAGGAAAGTCCTACAGGGAACGGTTTTGCCTTTACAAACATTTTGGCAACATGTAAAGAGCTGTAACTGATTTTGTATTGTGTTATATTGAGAGTGAACTGTGGGTAATACCAACCTGGTGATAGAGGCTTGGCTGGGCCTGGTCTGGAGGTAGTCCCAGAGGTTCTGCTTGAGGGCCGAGTGTCCAGGCTGGACCTGTTCTTCAACACCCCAACACCGCTGCCTGCCTTGGGCTTCTCCTGTCCAGAGTTGGCCTTGGGAGAAATGCCTGGTGCTTTCTTAGTTTTAGTAGTGGTGCTCTTTGGGTTCTTGGGTGAAGCATCTGGATCAGCCATGCAAGCTCCTGGCTGCCGTGGTAATGGGGGGAGGTCTTTTACTGGGGCTGGGGGAGGGTCAGGAGAAGAATGCTGCAATACAACAGGCGATCCATCAAGACTAGGGAGGTCATTATGAGGAGAGAAGAGACTGCTGGAGTCCTCTGTTTCAGGAAGAACATCTGAATCTGTGGCCAGTGAGTCACTGACTGATGTCAACAAGGTCTCCTGACTGTGTTCTGATTGATGGCTACCATTATCACAGAGTTGTAGGGGTCCAACAGTAACCAGGTCAGTATTCACATACTGCTGGTTGGTTTCTGGGGTCTGTGGGTGTTGGAACTCACAAGGTGATACCAAACAGAGGTCTACATCATGAGGAACATCTTGGAGCAGATCCGCTACTTCATGGATGTGCTTCTTAAGGCCATCTCTAGAACACACGTGAGGTGTTCCAAGAGGTAAAGTAATTCCCTTTCTGGACTTGTAATTATTTACATTACACTGGTCTCCCAAAGATTCACTTGTGGATACTTCAGCTGCTGGAGTCTCTTTAGAGCAACGAAGACCGTCTGAGCTGATCTCTCTGAAGTCAAAGCTGTCTAGTCTGTCTTTAAGAAAAGGTGTATGGCCTGCATCATTAACAATGGAGTCATTATCAGAAAACCTCTCATGACTACTCTCCACACCCTGTCCATTTCCCAAGCCATCCTGGGGTAACCTGAATTCAGTTGGTGTCAGGTCAAAGTTGACACAGCGCTCTCTTTTAGGGGTTTTGGCTGAAGGCAGCAAGGCATTAGTGTCTAGATCTTGTGTGACCATACTGAGAGGCTTCTCTGTGGATCCAGCCCCGTCATAGCCACTAGCATCTGGGGTTTGACTAGGGGTCCTTTGGCCATTGTCTAAACTCTGTTTGTTAGAAGGGCTGGGGCTGAGTTTTGTTCCCTTGTTCAAAGTGTCTTTCTTTGGAAGGAGTCCATCTTTCTTTAGACTTCCATTCTTAACTAATGCTTTTTTTGCCTCCGTGTTTCCTGTCAATGACCCACTTCCTGTTTTCTTCACTTCCTTAGCAGATAACTTTGTTGTCTTTTTCTCCTCTGCATTCAGCTCTTTCACCGTGTTATCCTTTTTAGGGTCTGTTTTAACATCTTTCTTTGGTTCATTTTTCAAGACTTCTTTCCCTTTCTCTCCAAGATCCTCTCGCTTTTTCTCCCCATTCTCTTCTCTCTTGGTGCCAACATTCTTCTTCTTCTTTAAAGCCAGTTTCTCTGCTGTTGGAGGTCTTGGTTTGGCTTCACTAAGTGGTTTCGACTTGTCTTCCTTCTCCTTCCCTTCTCTAAGAGCAGGTTCTCCTCCTCCTACGCCCCTGGGCTTTGCTTTTACCTCCTGTTTCCTTACATCTCCCCTTGACACCTTGTCCTTAAGTAGGGCACTGCTGGGCCTGGGGTCTTTGGGCTGAGACTTCAGGCTTTCCCGGCTCTCTGTGCGTCTTGGTTTATCTCCTTTAGACATTTCCAGGTCCTTCATGCAGATAACTGGCTGCTTGAGAAAATCTAGGTGCTTGACTTTTTCCAGTCCCTGTAGAATCTTGAACTGTGGGGTGCATCCAGGGAAGAGGACTCTGATAATCTTCTCCTCTGGATTGGAGGGATGCCACACCAGCAAAGCACAGATAGAAACTAGACATGGCAGAGGAATGTCCAAGCCCATCATATTTGGTTCATTGCATTGCCAGGTCTGTAACAAGGCTTGCAGTTCTTGACTGTCTTTGACAGGATTGAGGGTGTACAGCTCGAGTCTTCCTACCCCCATCTTCTGAAACAAGATGAGGGGTTCTACAGTCGGCCCAGTGGACCGGCTGAGTGCTTGAGGTATGATGGACAGTTTCTCTAAAGTCTGCAGGGTGAGGGCAGCCTGGTCACAGCTCCGGAGCTCCTTACAATCTCCTTTCAAACACTTGAGTCTGTCTGGAGCATTAAAAAAAACAACCCCAATTTCAGGAGAAATCTGGTTCTTCATGCAGTCTTCAGACAACTGTTCTTCCTCCAGCTCTGCTGCCTTCCTCAGCAGGAGGCTGTTGAACCCTGGAAGATTGTCGATGCCAATATGGGTGAGGAGAACAGAGTCAATTCTGTCCAGGTGTCGAACCAATTTCCAGAAAGAGGAGCGCGGGTCAGAGCCACCGTTCACCAACACATTGAAGCCGTTAACGGCGAAAAAGGCGGAGTCCCCCCTCCCCCCAGGGAAGACGTAGCAGCAGGGACGCGACAGCTTCAGGAAGCCCACGGTGCTCGGGGGCTCCAGGAGGTCAAAGGGCACCTCAGGCTCTAGAGACTCTGAGAGATACTCTGTGAACTCCTGCAGCCCCTCCATCTCTGGCAGCACTGAGGGAGGGTTGACCCGGACATCCGCCAGACCCTGCAGCTTGTGTGTTTCCAGGTCCAAGTCCTTCCAGAGTCCGGCGCTGGGGCAGCTCAGCGTCAGACGAGCCTTTACAGACGGGTCGGCTGAGCTTAAAATATCTGCCGTCTAACAAAACAGGAAAAAATATTTTTTTAATATTGTATCTTGGTGCAGACTTTCCCACCATAACAACAAAGACGTTTCCTCACCTCTTCATCAGTAAAGACCTGGATGAAATCCTTGACTGAGTAGCAGCCCTTCTGTAAGACGATGTCACCCGTCACCTCAGAGCATTGGCCAATCAGGACCAAAAGCTTGTGACGAGACACGTCTGCCACAAGGTGGCGCACCTGCAGAGATAACATATATATATATATATATATATATATATATATAATATACATTCCGTTAACTATTTTATTATATCTGTTACTACTGTTATGATGACATGGTTGAATAACATATGAAGTTACCTATTGGAATGTGTATGATGCGATCAGAGAACCCTTACCAATAAGGAGTTAGATAGCAGTAAGGGCTAGGTGTTAATAGGGGTAGAAGTTATGTCGCTTTTCCACTAGCGGCCCGGTACGGTACAGTACGGCACGCATAGCTATCCGACCCGTACCGGGCCGCTAGGTACGCATTTCCATACACGACAGACCCGTGAAGAGGGCTGGGAAAGTAGGAGGAGTTAATAACTTAATATTATTATTAAGCGGAGTAGCGTCAAAATGCTGCGGAGACATGCGTTTCCCAATATCGATGTACCCAATGTACACACACGCACACACGCACGCACGCACGCACGCACGCACGCACGCACGCACGCACGCACGCACGCACTGTGTGTGTGTGTGCAT
>OMKN01067525.1:2333-23737 GCA_900302345.1 Melanonus zugmayeri
CCCCCCCCCCCCCCCCTGAGGTTTTAAGCCGGGCTCTCCGTGGTCTACTACGTACGAGAACGTCGTTATGGTAGATCATGGAGTATAATGACCTGGAAAGAGCCGTTTCTTCTTTAGTTCAGGACCAAGTACGAGAGAGAGACTATAACGGGCTGGCACCCGGGTAGTCAAAGTCAAGTGGTCCAAAATAATATTCTACCCCACAACCTTAGTCGAGCTTCCTGCTTATGGTCGCCCCGTCGGCCGGCGTGTTGTCCAAGTGACACCACAAGGAAATGGACGCAGCGGGTTAGAGGTTGACTTTTATGTCTCGGTTGTGTTTATGCTGATGATCGGTGGGGGGATTAACGTGATCGCGTCTCCCCGGCACCTCGGTTCGCGTCGCACGGTGTAGCTTCACGGGAGGAGAGGCCATTCGCTTCTTTCCACCACCTCCAACACCACCGACAAGCGGGCGAGCGAGCGGTCGGTCGGTCGCGGAGGGGAGCTGAGCCTCCATTAGCGACACACTGGATCTGGTCCACGTCCAGTCCGTCAGTCACTCACCGCTTTGAAAAGCCACGGTGTCCACCTCCCCGTGAACACTGAGGTGATCGGGCTTGAGATGTTTCTCCACCGTGTTGAAACTACTGATCTTTCGATTAAACGTTTGATTTAGAGTTGGGCTTTTGGTGGTGGTGGTGGTTGCTCATCCTGACTGCTGAGGTGGAGGTGGTGGTGGAGGTGGATGCGTATTGCTGTCAGTGGTCTGAAGTCAGTGTCACCGTGGAGCTTCACCGTAAAATGGAGGAGAGCGGATGAGACTCCCGAGGAGAGCACCCGTAGGAGTCAGGGGGGCATGCAGGATCCTCCACGACGGAACAAAGGTGGCCAGGCTTCTCCTCTTGGAGACCCAAACACACGATATCTTTGGTGTTTGCAAAGTTTCTCTGCTTTTGCATGCAGAGCTGAACTCTGAGAAGTGGCATTAGATAATTTATCGAGGCTATGTTGGAATAAAGTCAAGGTTAAGTTCTCCTTTTAATGTATGTCATTGGATTTGTTTTGCACAGCAGGTATGTCCATATCGACTAGATCTCAGGATTGCTTCACTGCCCACCTTTTAGATATTGTGACACAGAGCAGGCACCTGGATAAGGCTGGAATTTCAATGCTGAATATGCAGCGGTTTGAGCCTGCTGATGGTTAATGTTCTACAAAGTGGAGTTGAGGGATCTCGCAGATAGTCTCCCTTTGAGAAGTTAAGACAATTCTCTGTTTAGACTGACTTTCAGTTCCGTCCATAATCACCCTTCATTCATTTAGTCAAATGTTTGAACTTCTGCATTCTGTTAGACAGTTAGGCTTTCTCCTATTGTCCATAAAAGACTCACAACTTCCCAACACCTGCTCTTGTTGAGTGTAGATGTGTCTTGTTGTAACGCTTGTGGACCAGTTAGAGAGAAAGGTGTCTTGTGTGTGTGTGTGTGTGTGTGTGTGTGTGTGTGTGTGTGTGTGTGTGTGAAATCCTGCTGACAAGGAGTCTGTTCTTGACACGGTGTGCTGCGACAACACCGAGGGCTGAGAAGAGCAATCAAAATGGTGGCCGTGCTCCTTCTCCCTGGTGTGGCAGGGCAAACAGGTTCTCCAGAAGGCGCTTTTCTGCTGTCCTCAACACATTTGACTCTCTCTCTCTCTCTCTCTCTCAGACTAAAGGAACATTGATCGCTGTGCTGATTGATGCTCAGCAAATGACCCCAAGCTAATCTCATGTTTGGCTTGTTTGTCTAGTGGTTTTAATGTCTCACCACATGGATTATCTGTGCATGCATGGTGGTAATGTACGTTTTCATCCGGGCGCGTTGGGCTGCTAACTTTTAACTCGCGTTGTTTTGATAAAGTCAACTCGTCACAATGTCACGGGTAGGGTGAGTAGTGTAAGTGTCGGTCGGACTTTTCATGACGGCCCTCGAAGCGATTGCCTCGTCGGTTGCTATGGTGAAGCTCTCGTTGGTTTTAGTAAGTTCATGGAAGAACTTTTCAAATGGCTTTTTCAGATAGAGTTGAGTGAGTCATGCGAGAATCACCTCGGCTAAGAGGAGTCACATTAGTTCATTTAATTATGCCTACGCACAATATGGGCATCGCTATCATTGCCACTGTATGCCACTTTACTTTCTACTTCAAAGTAAATCATTTGAATGGACTAAAATGAACATTTCTAGTGGTGCTACATAGTAGTGTATAGCATTCAGTGTCAGTTGCTACAGTTGCTTGTGTTACTATATTCGCTTGCTGTTACTTGGTTACTATGCCGATGTAAACTACATAAGCTTGTGCTTATGTTATTCCAGGCTATAACAAAAAAACATTAGAAAAACGACTTCCGAGTCTTACCTAGGTCTTTACCTATAAGGCTCGGTAGGTATTAAACAAGAGAGGCTTTTGTCATTCTTTGAATGGTGGAAAGTACTCATGTAGCTCTCACAGTCTCTCTCTTCTTCTTGTCTCGTTTTTTTTTTTCACACACATGCACTACGACGATGCAGCCTTCTTTCTCTACCTGAGGCACTGAAGGAGGAGGCAGGACAGAGAGAGAGAGAGAGAGAGAAGCGCATACAAAAGGCAATTGAAATGCTCCACCGAGTGCTTTTTCGTGACATGATGCATTGCTTGTGAGATGCGGCCTGGCCCTATCGCTACAGCCGTAAGTGGCCAGGAACCTGCTGGCCCCATTTTCCCCCCATGTCTCTTCTCGTTATAGGACATCATAACCATGCTACCGACCTTCTCTATGCACCGTAATGACTTACTTTCCATACCAAACTATGAAAACATCGTCACAACTTCTTTTTTTTAAACGGTCTGTCCTCATTTTATGGCCTTATGATAAGAAGATAGGAAAACCTGAAATGCAGTTGGGCATTTTATGGCTTTGAATCAAACCAGGAAGCGGCATTGGGTTTCTGTTGTCTGTTGCCATGTTACACCACGGTTACACCACTGATTAACTGCCACTTCAGAACTTAAGGGCTTAAACCTCTCCCTTAGACTCCTATGTCCAATAGGACGTGTTAGGTCAGAACAGGTACTTTTTCCTGCCTGCCATTAAGTTGCATTCCCTTCTTTCTTTAACATAAAAAAACAGTAAATAAACCCAGGCTTGAGCTGCCCGTGGTGGAAAAAAAAACAGAATTCTTTGGAGACGCCCGTTCCTTGGCCAATGTGCTAACCAGTGGACACAAGGCCTTCATTGAGCCGAAACAGGAGTGGTCTTGTGGAAGAGATCCACTCACGCAGCCTACGAAGCAACAGAGCTGTCCAAGGACGATTAAATATTTAAGAGCTCAGAAAGGAGGTCTCGGTGGTAAGTTAATATCGATGGCTCTCTCGTCTTTCCTCCTCCCCAACTTGTCAACTTACCTCAAGCAGTTTGGTTTTTGGTGCACCTGGAGGTAAAAGAAACGTCTTTAACCAGTCGGAAACATAATCATTAAGATGTTGAAACCATGATTCTGTACATTGCTCCCTGGCCCCTCTATCTTTTGGCCAGTATGAAGAACACCATTTTGACCTGTTAGTAACCTTGCCCACTCCTTGTAACTGTAGCAACCGCTATGTAGGGGTTGAAGGAACTCAGCAACGTCATGTTTTTCTGGCAGTTGCCCGTAGAAGGCTATTTCCAACGGCGTTCCCAAGGGTTGTGTAGGCCTTCGCCTCCTTGGTGTCCTTGGTGTCATATCTTGTTGAAGTTTGGATATTCTTTGTTCAGTTGGTCCTGGTAGATCTAAAATGAGCGTTTATCATGGACTCAATTGTTAAGCACCTGAAACAAAGCAAATAAGGAAATTACTATTGCCTGATTTAAGGAGATAATTAAAAGCTTATAGCACTTCAACACTAAATCGTATTTTGTGGCTCTTAATTTGGCTCTACTTACATGAGCTCATTTGCATATTTGTGGCCAATGGACAACCGTGAAAGATAACCTGCAGTCTAGTATCGTAACGGAAGAATTCAAATTATTTTTTAAATCTACACAAAGGGAAGAAAAGACAACCATGACTTGTACGACAAAGAATTCGCACGAGGAAACAACAGGTTCTCCAACGCCAGGAAATGGTTTCCTAGGAGAGATGCTCTACATGACTGCACGGAATGTATGCTTTCCTGGAGGAATTGTCCTTGTGGAAAAACACTTCCTGGTTTCGCTCCAAGATCTGTCCTTGGACATCCTTCAGCTGTCTATTTATCCAATGCCCTTCGCTTTGTCCATGAACTGCACGGGGATACTCGCATGACGGATATTCCAACTTTAGAGGAAATGTAATGAGGAAATGCAATAATTCAGACCTGGACATGCCTTGTACTTAAATTGGGGACTTAATTAAGTCTTTTGTTGGGTTACTTAGGTATAACTGTGTTATAAGGGTTACGCCAAGTTTGTGGGTTTTTTTGTTGGTGGCACGACTAAAAGTATAATAAATATAAATATACGTATGACATATGAGTTTTTATTTGTAAAACACAGTTTGTGCTTCCCGAGACTTTGTGCTCTGCTTCTTTATGTTTAGGCCTAGTAGGGATATGTGAGAGTGGTCTTAGTCCATATTTGGAGTTTGATCCTCAGATGTCTCCATGGTGCTATCTGAAACCAGCAGATAGGGCAGTGATGACTGCACCGAAGACAAACCACTTCTCACTTTGTTGCCCTTTTTCTTTCCTGAAAGCCATGGTGACGGGCAGCTGCAGGAACCAATAGGAGGGGGAAGGAGAAGCTGCCTGGTCAGGTCTGTCTGCTCTTAAAGCTAAACACTACCATCTGTGAAACAAGATAGCAGAACAAGCAGCAGACGCAATTCCCCTCTGCTGAGCCGGACGGTCTGGGACCTTGAGGAGCACAAAATGGTGGACGGCCAGCAGGCCACTGATATTCCTGTGTGTGACTAGCCGTGTGTCTCGGTGGTCACATTGTGGCTGCCGTATGAAATGGACTCCAAGTGAAGCCTCGGCCAAGCCTCTGCTTTGATATAGAAGATAATGCTGTCAGCGCCAAGAGAGATAGAGACACAGACAGAGAGAGAGCGTGAGAGAGAGAGAGAGAGAGAGAGGCCGACTGAGCCAGCCTGTGCTAGAACAGGTTTAGATGTCACCCTCGGGTGAACTCTGGCCATGCATGTTTATCTACTTCCACCTTTTATCCAACGTGAAAAGCTTCACTTCCTGTGTTTCTAGCTGTCACGGTGGAGCGGACTTCCTTCTACGTACGGGCCGGTGCATCAAACTGTTACTAATGTTGGTAAAATATAGACCGATTAACTGCGGCGGTTGATGGCGGCGTCGCGTGACTATTAGTGTTATTGTTGGCAATGGAAAGGTAGAAGGTCTCATTTCCAGAGGGGTATTCTCCATCTAACCTTTACAATCCCGAGACTTAAGCTCAGGGATTTACCTGGCCCTTTATGTTGTTGCTTTGAACACAGACTGATTTTAACACTCAAGGTCACATCATTGGGAAGAAAAAAAAAAAAAAAAAGAGGCAGCCAAACCATTTACCTTTCAGGCGCTTCTTAATGGAAAGGTAAATGCAGGCCAGCCTAGAAACACCCAAGGGGCTTCGTTCCAACGAACGTATGAATCTGGTGGAGTTCTTCTCACCATGACAACACGAAGACACGTTGAACCCTCACGAATGAGGGGTCGTCTTAATCGTCTGCCGGCGTGCGACGGGAGAGGAGCGCGGCGTGTGACGCGCGTCGAGCGGTCTGCGATGCGACCGTTCGCTCGTTTTTCCGGAGGAACAATCTCTCGTTTTCCACGGGGGGAAACAAAGGCTGCCCTCGCAGTCGGGTTACGTTTGTTTTTGGCTTTGTGTTTTTTTTTTGTGTTTCATTTTTAAAACTGAAACGTGGGATTTGCTAGGTCTGTTGGATGGAGGACCGAAACATCTTGGGTTTGTAAATAAAAGCGTCTATGGAGGGAAGAGTGATATCAGTGGTGATATTAAGTATTAAAGCATGGCTGGCTGGTGGGTGATGTCAGGTAACCATCTGTCGGAGAGAGAGAGAGAGACACAGAGACGCGCTGAGAGAGAGAGAGAGAGAGAGAGGATGACAGAAGCACCGTCTAACCTTGAAGTATGGAGCTCCCAGACATGAAACAGCAAATTACCATATTTTCTTAGGATTAGCATAGTATTGCAAATAGAGGAACTAGGCACATCTCTCTATCTTCTCTTTCTATCTCTGTCTCTTCCTCTCTGTCTATGTCGCTCTAGCTCTCTCTCTCTCGTTCTTTTGAAGTTTGACTTTTGCTGCCAATATCAAATTCCTTGATACTTAAGCTTTGCTCAACGTCCTTTTATTAGTGTGCCTTTTAAATGAAGGTTTCGTGTTAATGTTCAAAGATTAAATATGTTCAAAGATGGATTTTCTTTTAAGGACAATGCCGTCAACATTGGTAATGCCACGTTTTAAGGGTTACAGCTAAGTTTACTTTCTGGTGCCTGGTAAACACTGCTTGGTTCCCAAGCGTTTCTGCAGCTCTCAAGCGACTGCTGGTCGCTCACTGCAAATCCTTCTCGCTTTTTGTTTGCTTTGTCTCGTCTTATTTGTGAGGTCAAAATGCAGAAACCGAATGGTGTCCTGGTTCACAGTGTCTCCTGGCGCTGGTCTTGTGTCTTTACCATTGTTCTTGGCCAATGAACTCGGATGAACCGTGTCACTCCGTACACTGTTGATGATTAGACGTAGCTCGTGTCAATGTCGTTCAGAAGACGTTTAGAGATGCTTTGAGTCTGGGAAGTGTTGTTCTTGACTAGCAACAGGCAGTTTACTCATAGGCGAGTGGCAGAAACATACAGTAGGTGTGTGTTTGTGACTATACTCCATGCGCAGGCTGTTGAGGAAGTAAGTGGATGTATTTTTCTCATAGTTTTTCTTAATGTTTGACAGTTCTTAATGTTTGACGGTACGATACTCAATGACTGGATAGTGAGGGGATATATGTAGCCCATGTCACTTTGTAATTGTACCAGGGGATGAATGTCCCTAATAACGCTCGGATGGCTCAAAACTACAGTTCCAAGATTATGCATCGGCTATTACAAATGTTTCCACATATGACATTTTTTGTCATAGTTTCAGTCTGCCTGCATGCGTGCGTGTGTGTGTGTGTTGCACGCGGTATTCTGATCACATTTTGGAACTGCGCTTCCTCATATTCATCATTACCACTTTCAGATATCCCTGTATGCACAGACAAACAACTGGAAATTCATATTCTTAAACATTGATTCGCCATCGTGAGGCAAAATGCCTGTGAAATGATTTGAAACTAGAAACGTACAGCTCTGGCATTGCTGCCACGTGCATTTGTGCATTTGCCACGTTCTAGCGTCAGCATAATAGCATATGAACATGATGTGGCTAGGTCAACACGCATACTGGAGTGTGCTTTAGGATGCGGCCCCTTTAGGACACAGTTTTCTGCATAACCTACTTTGTATATATGCTATATATTGCAAAAAACAATGTCAAAATCACCCGCATCAGCGTTACATGTATGGGAGTTTTGCCCTGATGAGGATCATCCTATATTTTAATATGTTCTCATCTTATTACTATTAGTATTGTATTTTGTATTTCGCTGTGGTTGCCTCTCATTCCGTGTCATTGCCTCCGATTTTTATTCTGTCTCGGTAGACGTCGGAGGAATGTTATGACAAAGTGTTTCCACTGAGAACTATTGATTCCTCACCTCTGCCCTGAATGGGAGTGTTCCATTGATTGGCCAGGTGCGATCGATGCCTCATCTCTGCGTATTCAGACTTTCTGAAATGATCATGGATCTCGCGGGTCATGTGATCATATGTCATTAAAAAAAAGAAACGATGAAGCTACTCCCTGGTCTCTTCTGATGACAGAATGGAAGGGGGAGCAGCCGATGAGGTCATTGTCCACCGCATTCTTATCACCATAGTGATGATGGATTGGATCGGTGGTGATGAAACACTATTCATATTTAATATGTTGTCATTCAGCACACGCTTTTATTCAAAGCGACTTACAGTGATTCTTTCTTTTTTTAGATACTGTACATATTAGACCGGGGTTGAGCTTCTTCAAGGACAACTACAGACTGGACTGTGAACATTGGGGTTCAAACCCAGAACCTTTTGGCTGAGAGTCAAACACCCTAACCACTAGAGCAGACTATCCCTCACCAAAACCTATGCCCTAATGCCCAATAACGGTGTAGAAACAACAACACAAATGGTAACATTATCACAACACCGTCATAACGGATAGGCTTAGGCAGACCAACTCTAAAACATGGGTCCACTTAAATTGATATTCATTGTTTCGTTTCAGTACTACTTGCGGTTTGGTATGCCTTTGGTTTGTGGTGAAATGCTGTTTTTTGTTAACCAAACATGGCGCTGCCAGATGAAAACAAGCTGTGCTGCCATGTTCTTTTTGGATAGAAGATGCTACCATAGTTACCTTAGCCATGGTCTTGGCACAAACATGGAGGCTACAGGCTTTTTTACAGTTTCATAAAGACATAGTTGCACTTCCTGGTTAAATAATCCAGGGCAGTGTTGCATCTTGCTCAAATTCATTTCTCAATTAATGTGGAAGCATTACGAAGCGATTTCTTTCACCCTTTGCTTCTTACTCCTCCACAAGGCTTCTGCATTTTGGCTTATTTCATGTCTGAATACTGACAGGGATTTTTGCTGTTTGCTGCCTGAGGCTAGATTTGCCAAACATTGTGCCAAGCTGTTGTTACCAAACTGCCCCTGCAGTTGTTAAAGTGGGTATTGGGATATACATCCATAGAACCAACTAACCATTCACTCCACTGTTCTACAGCTTGATAGAAGTCGATTAAAAGGGTGTTTATGGTTAGTGGTTTATCAGAAGTATCGTAGCAACTCTTAACTATTTATACCACAATATGCTGATCTAGTATTTCAAGTTCTCCCGTGTTGTTGCCTTCAAGGGTATTCAGCTGCCAACCTGATCTCCACCTTTTCTATCTTCTCTTTATGCGGGAGGCCAGATTCTACATTAGTCTGGTGATGTAACCTTTTTTTCCCCCACCTTTGGAAACAATGAGATCTTTCTTTGCTTTCTGCCACTCCCTATGTCTTCTCTAAAGGTTTTCTTAGGGCCTTCTAGAAGGTAAATGATTTATAGCTATCTTAAGGCTTTTGGGTTGGACTTTCCAATCGTACTTATGCTTCCAAAATATATAGTGATTATTTGGTTGTAAACATATCTGAAGATGTACATATCTCCATGGCCTTGACTACATTAAGCACATAGGATTATTGTTCCAGTCAGATAGTCATTATTAACTGAGGTTCCATCATTTGCCAAGATGCACGTCTAGGCTCGTCAGTCACACATACATGTTTTAATCTTGAGCAATGATTCCAGCATGCAAGGCAACATTATCCCCCCCCTCCAAAGGCAGGAGATGTTGGAAGCAAACCCAATGGTTAAGGACAAAAACCTCTGTACGTCTAATCAGCTTAATGCTGGCTTATTCTAAGGCCTCTCGTTCAGACAGAGCAGCTGCTGCCGACCCGACAGAGCAGAGCACAGTGGAGTGGAGGGTGTGACTGCTGGCAGCGATCACCGATGCAGAGAGACCGGTTGGTGATTAACAAATGTCAGTAGACTTTGGAATCTGGGGAGCCCAGTCTGGTGGCTTTGTCCTCCGTCGCTCTCCATTGCAGGTCTCCTAGGTGGTTTGTTTATAGGCCTCTCTCTCTCTCTCTGTCTCCCCCCTCGGCCCATATCTCCTCTCTTATGTCCACCTGTTCATGTCTGCTCCTTCAGCAAGGTTGCGAGATGTATTTTGAGCTCTGCAAAAAAAAAAGGAGAAGTTCATGCATGCTTCACATGTCTTGAACCTTCTTGTGGAACCTACTTGGCAGTTCCTTAAAATAGTTTTTTAGTCTTTTCTGGTTCTTAAAGACACATTGGTGCAGCCAAGGTGTACCATTTGTTCCTCTACCCTGCTTTTGTTTGTGGTGTTTCATTAAAGAAGGTCTCGAGACCTTAAAGAGGAACTTTGCCGCTTTTTAACCTTACTCTCACCTTACCTCTGTCTATCCACGTCAGGGATATAGTGTGAAAAACGCCTGCAGTTGTTGCCGATGCTCTCTGTGTCTCTGCAGCGCAGATGCAAAATCTTACCAGAAGTCTGGATAAGAATCATCTAGCAGACAAAAGTAACAGGGAGATCTGGGTGCAGGCGTCACAGAGGAAATGTAAACATTGTTCATTTGCATATACTACCCACATTGAAATGATACAAAGCCGGTTGAAAAGCAGCAAAGTTCCCTTTTAAGGAGATGAATAACGTGGTCCAGAAAATGAAAAGGACTAGGTGAAGTGTGGTTGGCACGGGCACAAGGTGTTTTCTCTGCTGAGCCGTGTGGGCAGAGAGCTTGGGTACAGTACATCTGGCAGATAGATTTTCTTGCCTGCAGCTCTCCAGTGACAGACTGCCTGCCTGTCTGCCTGTCCGCGAGGAAGAGGATCAGGACGGTGGGTCCATGTTGTGTGCTGCTGCTGGCTGAACACCTAAGCACAGAGCCGGCCTCTAAAATGGCTGCCCTTGAAGCTTGGCTCAGAGGAGGATCTGGAGCAGCTCACTCACTGGTCGTCCGCGAGAGCCTCAGCCTGAGCAGATGAAAGCAGCCACACAATCTCCACCCATTAGCTCTGCAGGCTCTTAGACAAAAAGGCCTGAAGAAGACAGAGCCTCCTCTTAAGGAATATGATGGTGGTGGGGTTTCTTTTTTTTGTAGGACACAGTGGGTTTTTTCCTTCTTTTTTCCTTTCCTACCTTTCTTCTCTGGGATTCCCTTGATATCCATGTCAAGGAGCCCGGCATTAGAGTGCAACTTTGTTCAAAGTCGAGATAAACTGTCCATGGAGCAGGGTGGGGCCCCTGGTGAGGCTGTAACCTGAGGCGAAGCAACAATGGGGCTCCCGGCTGCTCTGGGGACTCACTGGCATCTCATGCCGGCCCATGTGTAACCGACCTCCGGTTAGGAAGTTGGGTCTGGTGGTGGGTGGCCTTGTTACCTTAAATACTACAACTCATGCAAATATTATGAATAATCTATCATGAACTAAAACAGTCATGGTGCTGTTCTATCAGTTTACCTGTATGAAGCCCATAATCTATACATTAAAAGGGAAAGTTTTTATATGTTGGGATTTGGACATACAGTATAATATAATAGGACATCACTACCCACTCATTGGGTTTCCATTACATGACCTTTTGCAAAAGTGAAAAGAGTGTAGAGACAAGATTATGATTGGTCTGATTCTCCACACACAAAAGATGGCCAGCATAATGTTATGATGTAGAACATTTCTTGCTGAAGACCGAAGGATTGCGTGAAGTGTGTATGAAGGTTCATGCTTGTAGCGTGAATAGTCCTCTTTTATTCATGCAAGGTATTACTGTATTTTCCTGAAAGAACGAAACACGAGCCCCCTTTGGCAAATGAAAAAGGGATGTTTTAGCTTTTAAGCAATCTCTGT
The DNA here is from genome assembly GCA_900302345.1 of Melanonus zugmayeri. NCBI lineage: Eukaryota > Metazoa > Chordata > Actinopteri > Gadiformes > Melanonidae > Melanonus > Melanonus zugmayeri. The sequence continues at coordinate 13,889 of OMKN01067525.1, forward strand.
TTCAGTTTGCCCCCCTGGAATAGTCTATCAAGCCGTGGCTATTTTGAATGCTAATCAGTCATTTTTAAATGAAAAGTGTCTTGCTGTGTTTTTAAACAAAAGAATTTGGACAAGGAATAAAGCCAAAGCCACTTGATGAAGAGACTTTTTTTTTTCCTTTTTTTTGGTCAGTCATTTGCTTTGCCATCTGTTTCATCTATGAATATGGCTGTATTCTCATTGATGATTGGGCCTAATATTTGCTTTGTTTTGTTCTGCCAGTGATTAAGACACCTAAGACCCCCTTCATTGAGATCATTAAGCTACCATCTTGGATCTTGGACTAAGGTTATTGGTTAATATGCTCATCAAAACAAACCAAAAGGATTTTCAGGCTCACATACAATTTCATGAGGAACATAATAACCAGGCCTTACCTCCATACACTAATATACATTGAAGATGCCAAAGATAACACGACGAATGAAAAAGCTGTGTAGTGTAGCTATGATAGTGTTATCATCTCATCGTGTTGTTGTTGTTTTCCTACCATGTCAGACCTGCAGGATAGCTCGGAGACATGAAGCCTTCATATCTCTCTCTCTCTCGCGCGCTCTCTCTCTCTCTCTGCCGTTTCAGTCTTCTTCTTTGAGAGCAGTGAATATAGTCTGACAGAGGAGTCAGTATGTTGTGTAAAATACTAGGATGTGGAGCTGGCTTTCCAGCTGTCGCTTATCCAAAGGTAATAGAACTGGAACAAACCGAGCATTAATCCCTCCTAGTTCTCATTTTTCTTACAGATGATGATGATGATGTTACACATACACAAAAAATAGAATTTTACCATTCTGAATAAAGGAACATTAGCAACATTTGGGAGTCAGATCTTAAAATCCACTTTCATTTGAAATACATTTTAATCAGATAATGATCTACAAATGTCCATTTTTTGGTGCAATTCATGAACCAACACTTACCGCCTGTTGCCATCAGAAAAAAGATGAGATGCTATTCCTATATGGACACATACACCTGTCCAGGTATATTGACAGATGTACAATGTCGTGTGCACCCACTTGTACGAGGTGCAATATGTGCGAGAGTGCAACTCCAGCGCAACTACCAGATCTTCGATGGTACACGTGTGCGAAAGCCTTATCCACGCTGACACCCCAACCCAGCCCCGCCTATTTCCATGTTCAGTCTAAATCGGACCCGCTTATTTTTTTTCACCAGCCTGACAGTAATGACAGCGCTAATTAAAGACACATTTTGTGCATAGGTCTACACAAGGAAATGGCTACATTGTTAGGAGATAAGGTAGGATATACTAATAATGGCAACAATGACAATAACCTTTTAAATTATATCATTATATGAAAGAACGAATAATAACAAATGACACAGTTGAGAACGCCTGATGTGTGTCCGACACAAGAACACACAATTAGTTGTATCCATCTAAACCTTCATTAACCTTTTTAATTAGGCCTATAGTTATAGGAACGAACAAATAATAATGATGTTGAGAACTCCATAGGCCTACTCTGCAAGCATGGTGATGCGTCTCAGACACAAGAACGCAGTTATTGTATTAGGCCTATATATTGTACAATTTGAGAGACATTTAAATAGTTATAGGAACAAACTAGTAACAACGAATCAAGCTGTTGAGAACTCCATGAACTGCGTGCATGCGTCTCAGACACAAGAACGCAGTTATTGTATTTAGTGTTAGGCCTATATATTCCCTATACATTACAATTTAAGAGACATAGGCCTATTCCTTTGAGAGACATTTAATATATTTGGTAGACTTAGTATATTGTATATAATATATACAGACAGAACACACAGTTCTATTTCTCATTGGTGCTATCATGATTTCTGGTGAAGCTGGGATTGGATGCCATGGCCTTTGTGGGTGGGATTTCATTTTGCTGCTTTTTTCTCTCGTGCTTGTGGGTGCTCACAGATATTTTTCCCACGCGGCTCTCACTGACTTTGTCCACCGAGTCGTTTTTCGCACACGTGGCTTAGCATCAAGCATCACAACACATAACATTACATCTTTATTTTCCAGTCACCATTCTGCCATGAGCCACATGCTTTTAAATTCTCTTATACTCAAAGCTCAAACTAAATCTCCTTTCTCTTTCATTTTGTCTTCTCCTCTAGGTTTCCCTGATTTTCCAGGGAGTGCGCCCTCTCCGTAACCATGGAGGTCCTGCAGTGTGATGGTTGTGACTTCCACGCCGAGTCATACGATGACTTGAAGATCCACATCCAGGAAGTACACACGGCCTTCCTGCAGCCCGCCGATGCTGATGAATCTGATTCTCCAAAAGAGGACGACGAGGAAGAAGATGACGATGAGGAGGAGGAAGACAAAGAACCTGACGACAAGAATGATAAGGATTCCTCGTCCTCTCAACCTGGAATGAGTACGATAACTATATTATATTATAAGTGTTAGTTAATTACTATATTATGTCCAAGTGATGAAGTGAAGAATATTATTTTCTTGGATGTCTAAACAATATTCTTATTCTGTTTCAGGTCCAAATTCGGAGAGCCCCAAACAAAAAGAGACGTCTGAATCCACCCTGTCATTTTACCAGTGCAAGTTCTGCGTGCGCTACTTCAGATCGAAATCCTTTTTAAAGAACCATACCAAAAAGGTCCATAGCATCAAAGACGACGAGTCGGAGGCCAACGATTCCTGCGAGACATCGAAACATCCCAGCTACACCGTCATAACGCATAACAATGACCATTCAAAGGTGTACTCCTGCCAATATTGCACATACAAATCCCCACGCAAAGCACGGATCATAAAACACCAAATAACGTACCATCAAGTTCCTTCTGAAGGAGGCGAAGATCATTCAAGCGACGCAGATGCAGGAGACGAATCCCTCTCGGCCGGTGGATTCCTCCGTGGTACTTTTGCTTGCGAATGGTGTGACTTTCAGACTGATGAGAAGGATAGCTGGACAGATCACGTGGCGAAGGAACATAGCGACGAGGTAAAGATTGTTTCTTCCATTGAGGAACTCGAAGGCGAGGCAAGCTCTTCCAAGCCGGATTCCCCTTCCTCCCCCAGAAGCCCTGCTAGGTCGAACATAACCTTCAGCGATGCAAGTGGAAAAGACGGTTCTACGGGTAGAGTCACCCCGGAAAATGGAAAGCCAGCCGATAACACATCGATATTTCAATATGTGCAACTGAATGCTGTGATGCCCAATAGCACAGGGTCGTCCATTTTGTCGAAGAGGTTTCCCATGGCAGATTCAAATTCTAATCCTGTCCTCAAGAAGGACACCAGATTGCTGAATGAAGAAGACTCCAGGAGCAGCATGGAAGAAGACGACGAGGAGTTAGTTGACATTGACGATCCAAGTTACACTGGGACCTTGTCAGCTGATGTGAAGCAACTGTTGACTGATGAGGACAACAAGGTACTGGAGACAAAAGGGGTACAATTCAGAAAGCACATGAACCGCTTCCAATGTCCATTCTGTTCTTTCCTCACCATGCATAGGCGAAGCATTTCCCGCCACATTGAAAACATCCACTTTTCTGGTAAAACCACTGTTTATAAATGTGATGAATGCCCCTTTATTTGTACAAGCGCTCTGAAGTTAGGCACACACAAGCAGAGCCACAATGGCTCAGACGTGGACACCATGGACCTAACTGACAGCCCAGAACCACAAAATGAATCTGCTGCAGAGTCAGTTAATGGGGGTGGGAATGTTAGTGCTAAAGTCAACGGAAAAAGGTCAAGTGCGGCGAATGACCATCAGAATCCACACCGATGCTCCCTCTGCAGTTTCTCCACCACCACATTGAAAGGCCTCAGGGTGCATCAGCAGCATAAGCACTCCTACTGTGATGATGTCCAGACTACAGTCTATGAAGAGACCTCGGCTGACCAGCCGGATACTGAAGTTGAAAGCTCGCCCATCCTTTTACAAAAAACCCAGACATCCATTCTAGGACCTTCCACCAAAAAAAAAAACCCAGCTACAGGGAAAAGGGCGAGGAAGTCAATTAACGACCTGCCTTTAGATCTGTCCTCGGTAAAGAAAAGAACAAGAATTGACGAAATTGCCAGCAATCTTCAGAGTAAGATTAGCCAAAGCCAACAGGATATGATTATAAATCTTGATGAACTAGAAGATGAGGAAGGGGGAGGGAGTCATGGCGTTGATGATTACGAGGGTAGTAACCCTGAACATAAAAATCCTGTCTTCACTTATAACGTTCAGCAATTTCATGTGAGAGAGTCAACTAATCAGGGTGGCAGAATAGGTAAAAGGAAAAGCATCCCCAAGTCCAAACCACGTAACATCCCCATTTCATTAACCTTCTCTGATGATAGCGAAAACATATCCGGGGATTTTACGGAGCTCCAGGACCATTGCAACCAGGATAGTAGGGACACTTTCCAAGAAAATGCTGAATATTCAGAAGAACCCGGAGCGGTTCGTTTTTACTGTAAACACTGTGATTACCATAACAAGTCTGCCCGCAGTGTAAGCACACACTACCAGAGAATGCACCCTTACATCAAGTTCAGCTTTAAGTACATCCTGGATCCCGAGGACCAGAGCGCTGTCTTCCGCTGCCTGGAGTGCTATATTGAATACACCAATTACAACGATCTACACCAACACTACATGGATCACCATCCAGAAGCTAGCAATGTGCTCAACTTTAACCAGCCAAACCTTGTTTACATGTGCCGCTTCTGTGCATATACTAGCCCCAATGTTAGAAGCCTCATGCCCCATTACCAAAGAATGCATCCCACGGTAAAAATTAACAATGCCATGATCTTCTCCAGCTATGTAGTTGAGCAATCTCACAAGACTGGTGAATCTCAAACACTGCGGGAAATATTAAACTCCGGCCCCAAGAACTTCACCTCTGCCACCTCTACCCCCAGATCTTCCTCAAGCCCAGCCCTGAAAACGCCCTCCAAGACTCCCGAAGCTAGTGTTGATTCGGAGGCTCTGAAAGAAGCTATGGGTGGTAATGTGGTGGTCTATGACTGTGACGTATGTTCCTTCGCTAGCCCCAACATGCACTCCGTTTTGGTCCACTACCAGAAGAAACACCCAGAACAAAAGGCCTCTTATTTCCGTATACAAAAAACCATGAAGATCATCTCGACGGATAAATCCCAATCACCAGCTGCCAACTCTTCATTTAGTGTTGCCACACCTTCAAAGTCTTCAAATGCCACAACATATGGAACTGATGACGATATCTACTATTGTAAACACTGTGTCTACAGCAACAGATCTGTTGTGGGGGTCCTTGTCCACTATCAGAAGAGACATCCAGAAGTAAAAGTGACCGCAAAATACATCAAACATGGAGCTCCCACTCCCGGTTTGATTAAATTAATTGATGATTTGCAAATTGAAACTCCGAAGCAGTTTTCAAAGCCGTTTCAAAACAACGGCTATGACGAATCTTGTAATTCAAGTCCTAAAATTGGGAATGGCGAAAAGGGCAAACCAGAGATGCTTTTCTTTTGTCAGCACTGTGACTACGGCAACCGTACTGTTAAAGGAGTGCTAATTCACTACCAGAAAAAGCATCGGGATGCCAAGGCCAACGCAGACCTCGTACGCCGTCACACCGCCGTGGTCCGGAGTCAGCGTGAGCGTGCTCAGATGGTTCAGTCGGGCACTGTAGCAACCACCATCACGCAAGCCCCCGTGGACCCGGAGAGTTCCAATGAACTTCGGTCTCTTCTGTGCAGACACTGTCCATACACATCCCCTTACGTGTACGCCTTAAAGAAGCATCTCAAGAAAGAGCACCCTACTGTGAAGGCCACGGCGATGACCATATTGCATTGGGCCTACCAAGATGGTATCTTAGAGGCGGGGTATCACTGCGAGTGGTGCATCTACTCCCACTCCGAACCCCAGGGCCTACTGCTGCACTACCAAAGACGCCACCCGGAGCACAATGTGGACTATACCTACATGGCCAGCAAGCTTTGGGCTGGACCAGAGACCACGCAGCAAGGAGCAAACAACCTGGAGAACAAGCACTTCCGATGCCAAGAGTGCGCCTTTGAGGCCTGTACCATTTGGGACATTACCAATCACTACCAAGTGGTTCACCCATGGGCCATCAAAGCAGATGAATCTGTGATTTTGGATATGATCAAAGGGAATATAACGACGGATAAAATCCTCCAGCAATTGGTCAATGAACACGCACCTTCCAGCGGCCAGTCTGAAGACGATGGAGCCTTGATCATCGCTTCACCACTTCAAGAAACAATCTCTCATCCTACACATCCACGCCTCTGCATTTCAAACAATCCCTATCAGTGCACCGTATGTCTCTCAGAATATAACAGTCTGCACGGCCTCCTTACCCACTATGGGAAGAAACACCCAGGCATGAAAGTCAAAGCTGCAGATTTTGCTCAGGAGGCAGACATCAACCCCAGTTCAGTGTATAAGTGCCGTCACTGTCCGTATGTGAACTCTCGCATCCATGGCGTCCTGACTCACTATCAGAAACGCCATCCATTGGTGAAAGTCACTGCGGAAGACTTTGCCGACGACATAGAGCACATCACTGATCTAAACGAGGGAGAGGACAAGTGTAAGACTCAGAGGCAAGGCTATGGCGCATACAGATGCAAAATGTGCACCTATACACATGGGACTTTGGAGAAACTAAAGATCCACTATGAGAAGTATCACAATCAACCAGCCGCCGACATGTTCCCCCATACTTTCACAACCTTCTCAACCAGCAAAGAAACCGAACCAGTAGCAGAATGCAGTGTCAGCCACATATCCACAGGATCAGAAGTACTGGAGGTCAACGAATTTGAACTTCCTAAGACAGAAAAACACGCCATCTTTAAGTGTCAGCTGTGCAAATACTTCTGCTCAACCCGGAAAGGCATTGCACGACACTACCGCATAAAACACAACAACGTCCGAGCACAGCCAGAGGGCAAAAACAACGTCTTTAAATGTGCGCTGTGTTCATACACAAACCCTATACGCAAGGGCCTGGCGGCTCACTACCAGAAGCGCCATGACATTGATGCCTATTACACCCATTGTCTGGCCGCTTCCAAGACGATAAGCGATAAGCCAGTCAAGGTGATGGCGCCGGAAAAGGAAACCACAGAGATGTCCGAAGACCTGCGGTTGGCGGTGGAGAGCAGGAAGTGTTCCCTCTGCAGCTTCCAGGCATTTAGCAGGAAGAGCATCGTGTCGCACTACATCAAGCGACACCCGGGCGTCTTCCCCAAGAAGCAGCACTCCAGTAAACTCGGCCGCTACTTCACCGTGATCTACGCCAAAGACCCCGAGAAGACCCCAGAGACGACCCCAGAGACGGCGGAGGTGGAGGAGGCCAAGGAAGAGTTTGAGGTCCAACCTGAATCCAATCACGAGAACAGCGAGGTGGAATGGCTGCCCTTCAAGTGTCTCAAATGCTGCCGGTTGTCCTTCAGCACAATCGAGGAACTCTCTATGCATTACAACGATCATCACAGCAGTGACCTGAAGAGGGACTTCCAGTCAAATCCCGGAGAAGACGGTTCTGAGTTGTATCAGTGCTCTCACTGTGAGCTGAAGTTTCTGGCGCTGCCCGTCTTGGCTATGCACATAATAGAGCACAATGACGACTTCCAGAAGAGGGCCATGAGGCAGGAACGAAGGAGACAGCTTCTCAGCAAACAGAAAGCCATGGAACTGGCCGAAATGAAGTCTGAGAAGGTAAATTATCAGACTTCTGAGAATTGAATTACTTATTTGTTTTGAAGCATCTTAAGAAAAGAAAATATGCTGCTTAACACATTTATGAATTTGATATAAAAGTAGCTCATATTACAGGAGAATGTGGAGGACAACAATTGTTTCAACAATTATTCACAATGTTGCTTACATTTTTCTTTAAAGGAGAACCCTGTAAACACAGCACCCATAGGCTTCAGGTGTAACTTCTGTGTGGAGGTGCACCCTACCCTGCGAGCTATCTGCAACCATCTTAGGAAGCACGTCCAGTACGGGGAGGTGAAACAAGGACATGTTAAGGTAATTAGAGTGATATTTTCTTCGTTTTTCTATTTTTTTATAGTCACTCATTTTAATAATGGATTTCTAGACGTGGCCTGAAATCATCCCGGCATGAGGAGTAATAGTTAATATATGCAAAACATTCCAAGTGACAGAAAGAACAAACGTTGGTTTCCATTTAAAACAGTTATTTAAAGCTCAAAAAAGCTCTGTCTAAAGCTCCATCAGGTGTTTCTTCAAACAAGTGTCAGGTTTATAATAGTAGTCATATATAGGGAAACCATAAATCAGTGTTTCATTTATTATCTGTGAGCTATATGTTTGCTAATGCACTGCCATGCTTTTCTTCATTTAATGTTATCTCAATTACATTACGTAATTTACATTCATTAATAACCTTAATCACACAATTAACATAAATGACATACATTCAAATTGTAAGGCTCTGGTGCTCACACTCACTGGAATTTAATATGCTATTTCTTTGTAACTTTTATTGTGAGTACTAAAGTTCTTTAGTAGAGCATGGCTAATACAGCAGGATTTGAGGCCTTAGAGCACCTTAAACTCAATCCTTGTAATATGTCATAATTTCAAGGCCTAAAAGTGATATAGCAAAGGCACTTGTCCAGCAGCAACTAATGTCTCTAGACAACTAATGTCTCTAGTCATTTGACATTTTATAATATCACCATTGTCTTGCATTGGGTTTTCCACAGTACTGCACAAAATGCGTTCCCCCATACAGTTAAAGTCAGACGGACGGCTGAGGATGGCAGAGAGGATGACAGGCTCTGTCAATCCCACATTATTATTTATGAGCGCATGAAGTGCAGGGTCAGGTCCACAGACAAAATGAGTTTCCTGGAGGCGATATATAAGCTATCTTCTCATGGTGGCTGCAGGAGTTGGCCCCTCTGGGTCCTCTGCGAATAAAGGAAGCATGGGGCGGGTTGTTTTGCTGGATTGCAGGAAACAGGTGAAGGAGATGAAGAGCAGTCAAGGTTATGCACTGTTTGAGATTGCAAAGTCAAGAGGAAGACAAATGCCTGCAAAAAGTTGCATGTTCGTTATTGTCGTCTGCCCAGAATGGGCTTTGTTTAAGCAAAGTTGAGGAAATTTAAAACGTGGGTCATTTAGAGATTCAGACATGTATTTGTATTTGTTGCTACATCTTATTTTAATGTACAGGTGGTATACTGTCTGTCAAAGTGTCTGATTCTTGACAGGCAGAATGACCTAAGAGCTTTTCTTTAATAGTCGTCATAATCAATATTGTCTTTATTCAACTCATCGCTAATAGAATCATTGTTCTGATGTTCTAACAATTATAGACCATGGTCTTCAGTATTAGACTTATGTTATTAATTAACTTATGTGTCCTTTGTTTCATTTTTACAACACAAATTAAGAGGTTGACTTTAAATCTAAAGCACCCTGAATGGCCTTTGTGTCTTGAGGGTGGTATATAAAGAAATCTGCCTTCATTTCTTTCTTTTGAATCCCTCTTCTTCATTGCCGTACATTAGCCATAAATAAATAATCGTAGTAATAGTAATAGTAGTAAAATAAGTAATCAGATCACTTGCCGACGGCTCGTAGGGATATCTCAGCATCAACATATACCTTAGAATGAATTTAATGAATGTTTCAATTCATGTTGCCAGCTGGAAGCCAGCGAGCTGCCCCCTACCCTGAACCCCCACCCAACCCCAGACAGCATCCCCAATGGCGAGCCAAAGGAGGAGATGGAGGAGGAGGGTGGTGGAGGTGGTGGTGGTGGTGGTGGTAGTGA
>OMKN01067558.1:0-12216 GCA_900302345.1 Melanonus zugmayeri
GGTCGGTTGAACACCAGACGTGCTGCAGCGTTCTGGATGCGCTGTTGTGGTTTGATAGCGAAGGCAGGAAGTCCAGCCAGCAGCGAGTGGTCGAGGTGGGAGACGACGAGTGCCTGGACCAGGAGCTGTGCCGCTTCCCTCATGAGAAAGGGCCGGATCCTGCGGATGTTGTAGAGAGCAAATCTACAGGATCGGGCTACTGCGGTGATGTTAGCAGGTGGTCATCCAGGACCACGCCACGTTTCCTTGCGGTCGCGGATGGAGATACTGCAATGTCCTCAATAGTGAGAGAGGCGTGTTGCGACCTGGGTGTCAGAAGGGGGGAAGGAGAGGAATAGTTGCGTGTCATCTGCATAACAGTGATAGGAGAAACCATGTGATGTAATTACAGAGCCTAGGGTCCTAGTATACTGTATAGAGAGAACAGAAGAGGTCCTAGTACTGAGCCTTCAGGTACACCAGTGTCGAGAAGACAAGTTTTCGATGAGGAGGATCTGTGGACTATGTTTGCATTATGTTGCAAACATAACTTCTTGATTTTTATTGTACTTATATTGCAATTTTATGTATTTTTATTGTACTGTAAGGTAACCTTGGGTGTCCAGAAAGGCACCAATCAATTAAAATGTATTATTATTATTATTTCACAGTGAGGAGTATCTGGAGGCTGTTAAGAAGACCCCTTTCATGCATCTGGAAGACCTGATGACCTTTACCCAGCAGTACGGAGACGTCTACTTCCACCCGGTTAGTTATTATGATGAGGATGTGTTGAACACATTTTTTTGTTTTTTTGGGGATTCATTGATTGTTCTTAATAGCCAGTTGCAGAATGATGGATGCTGCAAGGGAAGTAGCTAATTAAAACTACTTTTAAGGAGCAAATAGTTGGAAAAACAATCAAGTGATATTGCTTGCTCTCAATCAAGGATTTCCCAAAAGCTAACTACATTATGAAGCATTCAGTGAGATAGTTAGGCATTGGCTACAGTACAAGGGAACAAGACATACCCCTAATATCTCACTTAAATTACAAATGATTCCTCCAAGACCACTCACTTAATCTCATCAGTTCATATCATTGTTCAACTAGTGGTATTATAGTAGTCTTATAGCATGCAGCGTACAATTTAAAGGCCTATTTGTAATAGTTTTTGTATAGGAGTCATTAGTAATAATAGCATTTTCTTTGGGATGTCTATTTGAAAAGTTCATTTCGGGACACTTCTGTACTGTACATTGACTGTAGTTACATGATTTGATGCTTGGCTGTGTGAGCCAACCATGATACAGTACACAGGTCTACCACTAGGTGGTGCTCTTACCTTATTTTACTGTTGCAGAATATCTACCACTGTGCCAAGCTGGCTGTAGGCGCCACTCTGCAGCTTGTGGACAACGTTATGACGGGGAACGTCAGGAACGGCATGGCACTTGTCAGGTAAGATTGTGTAGTGTAAAGTAATAATTTATTAACATAAGCCAGTTATTATTGTGAGCATCACTACGCATCCCAATTTTTTACATTGTTTTTACAAACTTTGTAATCTAGACCTCCAGGGCACCATAGTCAGTCTAGTGCCGCCAATGGGTTCTGTGTGTTCAACAATGTGGCCATTGCAGCTCAATACGCCAAAAAACACCACGGGGCAAAAAGGTGAAATGAAAAATATCCTTTCTCTAATTTGTTCCTCTATCCAATCCTGTACTTTATCCTTCCGTTTAATGAATAAGAATATAATCTGTCTGTATGAGTAAACTTTCTATAACTTTGTGGTGTGGTTTTGTTTGGACCAGGGTGTTGATCGTGGACTGGGATGTCCACCATGGACAAGGTGTCCAGTACTGCTTCGAGGATGACCCAAGGTGAGTGTTTTATTTGTATTACGAACTATCACTGTGAGTGTTTTACGAACTGTCACAATTTCACGTTTCATTAGTCAGTTAGAGTCAGACCCATATTAGCGTTTACATTTAGTCCATTAGCAGATGCAAAAAAAAAAGAATCTACAAAACAAGGTTTATAGATTTAGAAACAATAGAAATTGTTTTTCAAGTGCATAATAGAAGATGGCATCACAACAAAGTAAGTAGTCTAACCTCAAGACAAAAAGAGTTGAAATGACTAGACACCCAAATCCACAAAAACCTATGTAATTTAGGGTCTTATGTTCATACTAGTAAGCATCTAAATAGTATTAGACATTAGTTTCAATCCATGTCTGAAATATTGTCATTTACGTTTTTGACTCGTTCCTGATGTTGGATTTGAATTGGGCGGGATTATTCTCATCACTTCATAATAAGTGACAAACCAATCACAACATCAAAACTATGAACCAATCATAGAAGAGACAAGATCCACAAACCAATCATAGAAAATGTTGTCAGTTGTTCCAACCGTCCCACTTCCCCTCCTCTGCTCTCAATCTGCCTCTTTGCGTATCAGCTCATTCTCTACGTAGCGATTACGATGTATTGTGTTTGTTCCCATTAAGGTGGTTTGTGCTTCCCTGGGTCACGTCTACCGCTGAGGATGACGTCATTCTTTAACTTTCCAACTGAGCCGGACTTTTGAAATGAATTGTTTCTTTGTGCTGAAATGTACAGCGAGTTTCAAAATGCTTTGCTATCCGGACGAACTGAGCCGAGCCGCCTCCATCCCCCCGGGAGCCTCGCTAGGCGCCGTCGGGGCGCGGGAGCAGGTGGACGACCTCGTGTCTCCGTCACGCTGTCCGTGTCTCAAACCCCTGAGCTTTTCCCCGAGGCAAACACCGTCGTCCACCGGCTGTCGTCCACCGGCTGTCGCACCCCGACGGTGCCTAGCGTGGCTCCCGGGGGGATGGAGGCGGCTCCTGGCCGTCAAGATGCGCCCTGAGGCGGCTCGGCTCGGTTCGTCCGCATAGCAAAGCATTTTGTAACTCACCATTCAGTGACCAATTCAAATGAATTGTTTTGAGGCTTCTGCCTCATCCTCTGATGAATCACACGGCTCAAACATATAGGGCTGGACTACACTGACTGCAGTGTGTGCCATTGTCATGGAAATAAGAGCTCGAAATAAGAGCTCGAGCTCGAGCTGACATGGGCGGAGCTAGGGAGAAGTCAATCAAAACGGGACCTGACACGCCCACACAGTCTTGGCAAAGTGCCAACAGCATAATTTTTTTTTTTTGATCTAGGTTTTCTAATAACTATGAACGTTGACGTATGAATTTGTTCACTCTGATTTTTGTGGATTCTTAATGAGACACCCAACTATGATACCATTTGTATTATTTCAAGCCAGGTGTCTAGTCACTTTAAAACAATAGTCATCATTGTATTATCATGCATTAAGCCCGCTCACCATTCAGATTGTACGTCGACTCTATTTTTTCCCAGCGTGCTCTACTTCTCCTGGCACCGCTATGAGCATCAGAGCTTCTGGCCCAACCTGAGGGAGTCAGACTTTGACAGCGTGGGCAGTGGAAAAGGAGCTGGATTCAATGTTAATGTGCCTTGGAACCAGGTGATCCACATGTAACAAACACACATATGGTTGAATTGATTCATCTGCTGTTGGGACTACCTTTGTCTTTTATTGTATTGTCGTTGTAGTTGCTGTCCGTCTGTGTTTATGTGTTGTGATATGACCCTGGCTGCAAACCAATTTCCCTTCAAGCGACATTAAGAAAACGTAAAATTTGATGTTTCATTATTTAACATCCTTTTTCTAGGTGGGAATGGGGAACAGCGACTATTTGGCAGTTTTTTTCCACATCCTCCTGCCTGTGGCGTATGAGGTGAGTCAAGAAACCGCTACGTCGTACTTTGTTATATCCTGAAGCCTATTTTTAAGTGTGTTTGTTCCCTTAACAGTTCAGCCCAGACTTGGTGTTCATATGCGCTGGCTTTGACTCAGCCATCGGTGACCCAGAGGTGAGCTGTGTAGATGTTTTACATGGTACAATATAATGAGGAATTATTCTCAAATGTGCAGTATAACATCTTCTGTACATTGAAAGTCTTGACAAGGCAATGGTCATCTACGTAGTGAGTGAACAAAAAAACAAAGCAGTGATAATAAAAAAAACAAAGTATAGTTGGAAAATAAAACAATATATCTAAAATATGTTGTGCATAAAGTGTGCAGGTAATTTCTTTTTTTTTTAATAATGTACAACTATGTGAATAACTGTCTCTGAGCACTACTGTTATAATGAACACTTCTGTCTCTTCTTGTTAGGGACACATGTGTGCGACCCCGGACATCTTCGCCCATCTCACGCACCTCCTCATGAACTTAGCCCACGGCAAAGTGTGCGCCGTTCTGGAGGTCAGCGCATACTCTTCTTCTCTTGCTAATACAAGTTTCTGTTTCTAACCCTTTGTTTCCACCTCATGTCGCCTCATGGTCAATGCAAGTATTCTTCGCTTTGCTCCCCATATAGCCCCATATAGTTTGTGTTTCCTCTAGGATTTATTTAAGCAGCGGGGGGAAAGGGTTTTGTTTTACCTGGGTGGTGCCTGCGCATAGTATTCCTATTTGAATCATTATATTTAATACAAATATGAATCAAAATATTTAAATAATATTTTTTTTTTTTTAAAGATTGGACATAAAAATATATACGAATTGAAGCTCAAACTTTTGTACCTCTCTTGTTATTCAACACGGCCAACAACGACCAGGACAAAAGGCTATAGGCTACATAACATAAACATAAGCATAACGTAAACTAAGCAAGAAACTCTCAAATATTAGCAAAAATCATAGTTATGTTAAACCCGCCTCCTGTGTGACATAATTGGCTGGGTTAAAAAGTGATTGACTGCTGATTCTAGACCTGTGATTGGTTGGGTTAATATTTGATTGACACGTATAGTTAAAGCCTTCTGATTGGTCGCGGACCGGAAAGTGATTGATAGTGTAACCCCTCCCATTTGAAGTCTCCCGGAGTGCAGGTCTACTCGTTCTGTCTGGTGTTCCACATCCCATGATCACCTGCGGGGACCGCGTTTTTGGAAAAATATTGGCAATTAGCAAAGAAAAAGTATTTCTAATGAATGGAAAGCTGCCAATCTATGAAACGGACTGGTTTGACCGACGTAGGTAGCACCTATAAATACAGCCGGAGCCAATGTCTTGTTTGTAGTAACTTCGGTGCTGTAGTTCACCGAAGTTGGGTGCTCGTACGCGTAGGGCACTGAGCAGGTGTCCAGGTGTGCAGGCCAGGTGTCCTGCCCACATGTGACCCCTTAGCAACTGCAGAACTCCCACTAAGCTTTGGTTGTGCGGTTGTTGTTTTTTCACCCGGATGCTGGTTCGAATCCCACCTGTGACAGTTTTAATATGAACATTTGTTATCATGTTATAATATATAATATATGTATAATATCATGTTATTAGGCGTCCGGCAAAAATAGACTGGCCGCATATTTTTAGCGGCGCGGCAAGCCGCTTCTGAGACGCGCCGCGGAAACCCTGCGTTTATTAGATTACATTTTTATTGTTGGTTTAGGTTCTCTTGCTATTATGCTCTTTGTTTTTTTCTAAAAGAAGATAATTAGATTGAACGTTTGTCTTGACCCTTCCAACAATCTCTGGTTATTCTCAGCACTTGGGTCTCTGCCATTTCTGATAGAACTTGTCTAGGGCTACCAGTGCTAGGGAGTAGCTTTGGTAGCCCTAGACCAGGGGTGTTAAACTCATTTTGGTTCAGGGGCCACATTCAGCCATTCTGATCTCAAATCTTACATTGTTGACGAATGGGCGAATGGGGGTTCGACCTCTGCTGGACAAATGTGGAATATTTTGTACATTTTGGGGGTTTTTATTTTTTATTTTTTCCTTTTTTATTTGTCGTCTCGCGGGCCAGATTGAAGCATCGGGCGGGCCGGATACAGCCTGCGGGCCGTATGTTTGACACATGTGCCCTAGACAGACCGTGACACACCGTGTTGCGGTTCTATTACAGGGAGGGTACAACCTGACCTCTCTGGCTCAGTCTGTGTGTCAGACGGTCCAGACCTTGCTTGGCGATCCCTCGCCTCATCCGGCCAAACTCGGTGGTCCCTGTGAAAGGTATGCCCCCAAACACTTATTCTTTGTGCTTATATGAATATTCACGGATTCTCCACTTGAATGATGTTAACCTTGTCAGAGATGCCAGTTTTGCATAACGAATGAGCATTTGAAGCACTTTCGTTTTTGAAAAGTAGTTTTATTTATATATATATATATATATATATATATTAGGGGTTGCACGACTTCAGATTTTTTCAAGTCGACTAGTTGATCAATAAAGTTGACCAGTCGTTGATGACGTCATCACATACACACACACACAAAAAACACGACAGAATGGGCTCCAAAAATGACCGCATCGCATCACATCGGACGCACTCTGTCCGCACTGAATCCGTTAAATATGCGATTCTGTTGCCATGAACTAAACTCTAACTCACTTTCACTCACGGCCGGTCAGGACATCAATAGAAAACAAAGCAATCAAACTGATTTGGTCGCTGAAGCTCGCATCGCATTCACGCGGTGACGCTGTTGTGGAACAGAAGCCGGCGTTCCGGAACAGAGGTGTGAATGCGGAAATTTTACCTCCTCCCTTCCCGGCGTATTGCCGCCACAACTCGCCCCCCCATTCCTGCTTCGTACCTTTTACACAGAAGGCGAGTCGGAATATTGCCACAACATTCCCACATTTAAACGGGGCTCATGTGAAATCGCTTTATTTTGTCCCCCACCGGCCACTATATATATATATATTTTTTTTTTAATTAGTATTTTTACATTTGTCACACGTCTTTGATGAAAACTGTCATGTATGTCTTTCCTTCTTTAGTGCACTTGAGTCAATACATAGTGGCCGATCAATTCATAAGAAGTACTGGTCTTGTCTGCAGCATGCAGGTATGTCTTCATAACGCCCACTTCCCCTCTTGTTCCTTTCCCTGGTAATAGAGATGGATTATACATGGCTAGATTTAAAAAAATGCACCTTTGTTTCTGAAGTAGTACACTTGTCATTTCTGAGTAATGTAGGCCCACTTACTAGCCACACTTTATTATTCTTTGCTAACTTTGTGCTTGTAACCTGGAACTTTGTCAAAGGTCATTGTTGCTTTCTGCGGTCTCTTTCTTCTAACAAACAAACACATTTTTGTCAAGTAAAGCTCATCTGTAAACCCCTTTATCCCAATGACAGTCTCAAAGAGTTTCTAGTTTTAAAATCTAAAACTTAACGCCATGAAAACCTTTACAGTGTACCCCCCCTAACCCTAAGCCATCTAAATGGACGTCCACAAACACCCTGTCAACACCCAGTGGAGAACAGCAATAAACCAATAAACCCCATTCCATCCCCTGGCCCTCCATAGCGGCCCCCTTCCCTGGGGAGCCCAGCACCAAGCACTGCAGGCTGGCCCAGGATGACGGCTCCCAGGGGCCCCAGAGCAGTGGCGGAGGGGACGCCCAGAAGGAGCCTGAGAAGGAGAAGGAGGAGGAGGAGATTGTGTGGCCCGAGCCTCTTCAGCGCATCGCTCCATCCAGTCGCACTGCGCTGATTCTCCCCGACGCGGTGGAGTGCACAGACGGATGTGTGCGTTTCAGCCCCGCCCAAGTCCCCGATCCCCTGGCGATAGCTCGACTCAGGTAGATGCCCAAGGTCCACAGCCATGGAGCAGGATGGTTAACCTCTACATCCTGCTAACATCTGAATTCACTGTTAGTCACTTTAGATAAAAGTGACTGCAAAAAATGACTAAATAGTGCAATTATAATATTTGTATTATTTAAAACAAAAAAGATATTTCATTTATTATTTTGGTTTGCAACTTTAATTATTGAAATGGTATCGAACACTACGGTTCAAAATGTATGTGAC
The DNA here is from genome assembly GCA_900302345.1 of Melanonus zugmayeri. Taxonomy (NCBI): domain Eukaryota; kingdom Metazoa; phylum Chordata; class Actinopteri; order Gadiformes; family Melanonidae; genus Melanonus; species Melanonus zugmayeri. The sequence goes on from OMKN01067558.1 coordinate 7,884, forward strand.
ATTGATCTGATCATTTATTCATATTTTTCATTGCTCATGAATTGTTTTACATTTTTCACAACCAGAACAAACTTCCTCAAAGAGTCGGAGGACGAAGCTAATGTGACGTTGCTCTACAATCTCACTGCACTTGTCGGACAAATGGAGAAAAACGAGGTATGGCATTTTTGTAATTTGTAATATGAATTTATATATTATATACCCTCACCGTGTGTGTGTGTGTATGTATATGTGTGTGTATATATATATATATATATATATATATATGATGATCTTTGAGTGCTAAAGTACCATTTTATTTTTGACTTGTTATCACTTATCGACACGGACCTGCTGACTGACCCAATGTCACATGATCTCATCCCGTCAGATTCGTAACGGCCTGGCGCTGGTTCCTGATGTTTCCATGGCAGCCACGTTGCTGACCTCAACATCTCTCTCCAAACGGTATGATTTTACACTATTTATTACTATGTTGACATTTAGCAGACACTTTTAAAGTGACTTAGAGTGAATTCAGATACACGTCATTCAGGAGCAGGTAAGGGTTAGGGTTAGGATGTCTTTAGGTAGGATGCCCACATTAGGGATCGAGCCCAGTATCTTTTAGCCACCACTCTTGCATAAATAATGGAACTCTTCCATGTGTTCCATTATTTGTTGTTGTTGCCAAGAAGGCCGTGTGCCGTCTGCTGTTCCCACAGGTTGTTGCTCGTGTGGGTTGGAGAAGGGCTCGTCCCAGCTCAAATCCTAGACAATGAGTAAGTATCATTAACATTTCCATTAGCTTTGATCTTACTTTAATCTATAATTAAGAGGAAATTAATTTATAAACTGTAATGTATAAACTAGGGTGACCATATTTTGATTTCCAAAAAAGAGGACACTCTGCCCGGCCTTGAGATACTTAAATGATACTCGAAGTTTACTCAAAGATGCCTTATAATTTTAATATATTTAAAGTATGCCTCCTCTGTATGGATAGAAAATTCAGTTGTATAACAACATAATATCTCTCTATAACCAAAGACATTCCAAACCAAAGTTACCGGTACTCAACATGCTTTATTATGCCTAAAATAATCTCTCTGACAAATCTCACAAAAATAACATAACAATCTCTGGAATTGAAATAATAATAGATGTTTCTGTGTCCATGTGAGCTTTGAGCTCTCCAGCACCTTTATTAGACACTGAGACATATGTGCAAGCTTTGCCCACAGTGCACTCTGCCTCCCATTTGTCCCGACCGGGATGGTAAGTGGGGAATTTTCTCTGCAGTTCGTCTGTGAACGTGCATGTGCGCTTTGGCATTGTGTGAGCAGAAGCAACGCTGCTCGATTACGTCAAAGTACCGTAGTATTCTGTGCAATGCACCAGTCAATTTAAGTACATGCTTAATGGTCCCGTGAAAAACAATGAAAACCGGACATTGTTTTCATGAATTTATAAACCCCCACCGGACGCCCTGGACAGGACATGAAAAGTGGACATGTCCGGGCAAAAGAGGATGTTTGGTCACCCTAGTATAAACACAAAATAATTCCATGGTAATCGGTAATAAAATTGGTTTCTAAGTGATAGTTTTTTTCTTTAGGAAAACACTAGTGGTGCACATCAGCAGCATGGAGCCACATGAAGCGCAGTCCAAATACTACGTCCCCATCACACTGAAAAAGGTATTTTGCTCATAACAAACAAAGCATTCCTGTGTTAGAAGTGTACCCATACCCAACATAGCACTATTATAGTGCATTGTTCACCATGTATCACTATCGACACCATCAAGCTATATTCTAACTCTTCCACCAGCAGGGCTTCACATCCGCAGCATGTGTGTTCCTGGTGGTTCTCCTCATGACGCGTCCTCCTCCTTCTGCCGTCCCTCTCCCCAGGGTTGTGGAGACACGGTGGGCTTTGTGCAGGCAGCACTCGGTCTCCTGCTGCCCCTGGGCTACCAGTACGAGCCGGGCCTGGTGCTGCTGGTCCGGCCGCCGGGCTGCCTGGTGAAGAAGGACCTCTGGCAGCAGCTCACCGGCCTGCTGCAGGGCCTGGCACTGGGACACACACTCGTACTGATGCAGGTGAGATGATGGAGGGAGCATGGGGGGACACTTGGCCAAGTAACCGACGTTCATTTAAAATTACGTCAACTACTACTGAACTAATTAATTTGCATTCATACGAGTCACCAGCATTTTAGAACTACGTGTTCACTGAAACAGTGTAAATGCATACTCTCTCGAACACCTCTCTCATTCCGGCCACTTATATCTGGATCGCATGGCAATAATTTAGAAATGTGCATTTTTTTTGTCCACTTTGGTCAGAGAGAACAGAGTACACTCAGGATGTCATGTCAAGCATTCCCATGTGGATTCCATTCACTCAAGTTCCACCAACTTATCCAAGCATACCCTTGAGCAATCTGCAGAATCCCTGTTTAGTTTCAAGTGACAGCCATGACATTCCTATTTGTGAAGCCCTGGCGGAAGCGAGTAACGTGTAGTTAATCTAATGGCCTATAGGTGGCTCACGGTGGTTGGATGCAAAAGGGCTGTCTATATTTGGTTCTCAGGGAACTTTTCTGTAGCTGATGTCATGTCCTTACCATCTTTAGTTAGGTCACACTTGATTTATCTTGTAATCATACAGTACATGCCTCCCACATAAACACAGTGTGACATAACTATTCAATATATTAATATGGTTGAAAAAATATGTTTGGATTTTATTTTTATATTTGATATTTCCTGTGTAGGAAAATGAGATGGCTTCAGTTGACATAACTGCCTCTTGTCTTCTGGGAAATGCGGCCCCCTCTCTGGGGCCCCTGGAAGCCCCGGGGCCAGAAGACGTGGAATCCTTTGAGAGGCTTAGACTCAGACTGCAGACTGACTGGCCCCTACTGCAAACTACAGGTCGCATAAAAAATAAAATGAATCTCATTCTAAACATGAAACATCTAAATAACTCAACATTCACAAGCACAATACAAACCCTTAAATGATGACCATAAGGATATGAAGGAACCACTCTAAACGCAATGTTTGTTTTCGTTTTCTGACACAGCACCAGACAAGAGGAGAAGCAACGTGGATGACTAAAACAGTTCTACAATGCTGATTTTGATGTTCTCAATAATCCTAATGTTCTCATCATGATAACTAAAATTCTCTTTAATCACTCTTTTTGCACTTATGTTTTCACAAATGTCCTGTCTGGGATTAATAAAGTACATTTTTGACATTTTGTACAGGGTGACCTGCCAATGAGCAAAATAAATTCCATTTTCATTGCCGCTATTATGCTGGTTGTTTTTATTGTTTTTTTTATTTGTTCAGGTTTTTGTAATGAATTGTAGTTTGTAGTTTTATTCTAATGCAGATGATTAGGCAGTCTAGTCATCTAATGTGTGCTTCTTAATGGATATCATCCTGTAGTTGCATTACAGTGTGGGTACACTGGAGGTGATCCGCTATGTCCCGCCTCCGGCCTCCGGGTGGCGCTGCTGAGCAGGCGCTGGATAATAATACTAATTGTTTCGCCGGCCTGCATGGCGTGAGTGAGTCATTGTACTATTTTCTACTGAGCTTTCTTGTCCTTTCCTCGTCATTGTTGCCGTCTCCGATGCTGTAGCACTGCGCACGCTTTGATTCAGTGAGTCAGTGAGTCAAATCAAAGCGTGTGTACACGTCTGCTATTATTCCAGTAGGGGTTGGTAACGGGACGCCGGAATATGTCTGCAACTCCGACTAAATCTGGGAATCCACAGACTGCGAGGATGAAGAAGGACGAATCTTTCCTGGGGAAATTAGGAGGAACGCTGGGAAGAAGAAAGAAATCTAAAGAAGGTAAGGAGGGTTAGATCAGATGAAGCAGATCATGAATGATGATGCCGATCACTTTTTCCTCTTGTGTGTTACTCCCATGGTGCTACAATAACATCATTTCCAATCAAAACGTCCTGTCCAGCGGAGCCATGGGTTAAACAGATCAAATGAACGTGCTTGGTATGTTCTGTGGTTGTGGAGGAAACCTGTGGGCTAGACGCAGGCTGCTGTCCCGTTGTAGGAATGGGGCGCATTGTTCCCCATGAGGTAATGGTCATAAATAGAGAGCTGACAGCTGCCTGGCTGCATGGCTTATGAACATGAAGCATACAGGGGAATATATTTTGCTCAATAGGTTAGGTTTGTTACCCATACGTATAACCCCCTAGTTGCCTATTTTTCACCATCATGTAGGACCTATAGCCTATAGGCTTAGCTGACAGTATTTTGTAAAAAGAAAAAAATAATATATATATACTGTATAAAGGCCTATATTTTAT
>OMKN01067583.1:0-15449 GCA_900302345.1 Melanonus zugmayeri
ATTACACACACTGTTAGGCAGTGCATCAGTGACAGGTGATAAGATCAGCAGCATACATGTGGATGATCCCAGTAAAAAGAAAGTATACGTGCAGGTAGCTCATTACACATCTTTTTCTGTTGAAGAGCTGATATGTGAAAGCATGGAGACTAACTTTGATGACTGAGATAGCACTTTAACATTTCTGTAGGAGCAATGGCAAGGCTGGTGGAGCGATGGAGAGGTCGGTGGAGCGATGGAGAGGACGGTGGAACGATGGAGAGGACGGTGAAACGATGGAGAGGCCGGTGGAGTGATGGAGAGGTCGGTGGAGCGATGGAGAGGCTGATGGAGCGATGGAGAGGCCGGGGGAGTGATGGAGAGGTGGATTTTCTGACTAGATCATCATCTGTCAAGTGCCAAAGTTACCACAAACAAGGCAACACATTTTCTCAAATGCCCTGAAACAGAGTACTATTAATTTGATAGAACAGCATGTATACAATCAATGAAACTATATAAATGTAAGACAAGGGACCAAATGTTAGAGATGGAGAAGAGATACAAGATGTGTGCTGTTGTAGAGAGACGATCAACTCCATAACTCACTATCTCCTTGTTTTGTTTTCTAGGATAACATGATGAAGTGCAGGAGCTGAATCATTTGGATATTTTATATTTCAACCACTATAATGACGTGTGTATGTGGGAGTGTGTGTTTGTTTGTTCGTTACCTTCTCCCTGGACATATTATATAATACAATGTTTTGTTGAATGCAATTGGTTGCCTTGTATATTCTGTCCTATTGCCTAAACTTCTTTCTTGGCTTAAATTGAGCAGTTGCTGGTAATGATTAATATTTAGATTAGATTGAACTTTATTGTCATTGCACAGAAGTACTGAATCAACAAAATGCAGTTTAGCATCTAACCAAATGAAGCAGTAAAGTGCAGTGTAATGTACATATGTATAATGTATAAATAGAATAAACAGTAAGGGTATGAATGTGCTAAGATATATACAGTATGAACAGAGTGGTATGACTATGCTAAGATATACAGTGTATAGACAGTATGTATAGACAGTATTAAATGCAGTAACAGCTTGGTGTGATAAGAATATGATACACAGGCACACTTTAGAGCAGATATAAACACTATAGACAGTAGTATAAATATGAATACACTACTCTATAGTGTTTATGTACAATCTATAGTGTGTACATCATATTCTTATCATACCTCGAGCTGTTGCTCTGCATTTCCATATTCACTTTGTGTGCATGTTTATGCGAATAAATATGAGATAACATTAGGATGCGAGTAATTATGACCATAGAAGCATGAGAAAATATGAATGCATACATACTGTAAATGAATACATTTACAGATCGTAGCCATCTCTATCTCTGCTTTAACATATTGCCACCTAGTGATATAAAGTAAGTAATACAATATAAATAAATGTAAATAATAATAAGTAGCAGACATATAAATTATAGAACACAACAGTAATCAATGCACATTGTGTGTTAATATTTACAGAAAATGTGTGTAACTATAGTCACTGCTGCTGTTTGTCCTGCTGAAAACCATTCAGACAGGTTGACAGAACTATTGAGAGCTACATGAACCACGTGATCACAGAGTGTCGCAACTCTCTCCTTCTATGGCTCTGGTAGGACCCAGTCAACTCTCTTCTTCTATAGCTCTGGTAGGACCCAGTCAACTCTCTCCTTCTATGGCTCTGGTAGGACCCAGTCAACTCTCTCCTTCTATGGCTCTGGTAGGACCCAGTCAACTCTCTCCTTCTATGGCTTTGGTAGGGAGTATTATGTATCTGCAGAGTCAGAGAGCCCCCCACAATTGGACTACAAAGGACTGCATGTGGGATGTCTAGGCTACATTAGCCAAGATGGACGACACGACGACGACAAGTGTGATCAACCCTCCACTGTTGAACGGTGGCCTCAAACAGGTCCATTGATGCCTGGTGGGCCTTGAGACACAGGGCTGAGGTGGTGGTCACCACCTGAACACACACACACACACACACCTCGGAAACCAGCTCTCTTTACTACCAACACTATTGTACCATGGTCTGGGTGAATACTCGATTCTGATTGGCTGCAGGGTGTCCATTAATTCCTGATAATGGACACCGTTCTATCTCCCAGAGCCAGCAGGGTCCTCTGTGGTGAAGCAGAGAGAACCGCTTAGGACCGGCTACTGGGCACAGACTTAAACTCTTTGTGAACAATGTCTCACCAGAAACACATGTGGACAACCTGGGAGTGTGAAACATCTCACATGGCATACACCCTTCATTCAACAGTTGTGAGCAGGATTCACTAATTACTTTGTAGATTCATTGGGCTTTTAAATTCAAATTCATAATATACACTTCAACGTGGCCCCTCCCACTCTCAATGGTAAACGGACTGCATTTATAGAGCACTTTTCAGACCTGCGGACACTCAAAGTGCTTTACAATATGGCCTCGCATTCACCCATTCATACGCACATTCATACACACATTTGTCGTGATCTGTCAAGGCTTGTCCACGAGGAGAGCTTGTCCACAGATGCAACTAGTAGCTCAGTTTATGAATGGGCATATTTTATTCATCAAGTTGCATAGTAATGCAATACAAGTTAATCCATTTAGTGTCGGCGCAGGTAGCTGATGTTTTAAAAAAAAAAGTACATTTATTTTGCCAGACCATCTCATAATAACAAATGCCAGTACAGTCGTGCGTATAAAATGAAACCGGTGTAAGATTGCAAGTCAACTCAAGTCAATTTTATTTGTATGGCCCTTAATCACACTTATAGTCCCAAAGGGCTTCACAAGCCAAATAGTTTATGACAGACCGCATGACACCGGTAAAATCGGAAACCGGCCCAACCCTAGTAGAAGTTGGTAACGGAGGGTGGAGGTTGGTAACGGAGGGTGGAGAGGTTAGTAACGGAGGGTGGAGGTTAGTAACAGAGGGTGGGAGGTACCTGTCCCTCCAGGACAGAGCAGGGCTTCAGGGTGACCGGGTCCAGGGTGACGTCACGGTAGTGGAGGTTCATCCTCCTGCTGGCCCTCAGAGTCCACGCATAGACGCCCCCACAAGCACCAGGGGCTCTCCACCTCAACATAGGTCACATAGGAGGAGAAGTTAGAAAAACAAACGATGACCCGACTCTCTGCTCAAACACATCCTGCATGGCTGCCTTTTCTAATAACGTCCTACCTACAGCACCTTGAACCTTAGCTTCTGCTGTGTTATGCTACCGTTCTATTCATCCCATTCAGCACCTATCACCCTCCTAGTGTCCCTGGAGGAGGACCCATGGAGGAACCTTGGGTTTGGGGGGTCTCCCTTGTCCTTTAGAGGACTTAGGGTTAGGGGGGGTTGTATAATGTCATATTTGACAAAGAAAAATTTATACTTGCTTAATTATGAGATAGTGGTCCATGTTGTAATTAATAATTAACAACTAATCAATAATTGTTTTATTTTGACAATCACATTCTCAATATTGAAACTAGTTTCCCTGGAAGCAGCCAGTAGTAAATTATAGACTCAACAATAAGAAACACGTAGTATATTCCTCAACTCACCTATTCACACAAAATTATTACATAAAAAAATTTGTTTAAAAATGTTGAAGTAAGTTCTATAATCCATCAACTTTGTAGAAAATGTGTCTCAGTTAACTAGCGAACCAAATACACGTCTTACCACTCTGGGACTAGAACAAATAAAAACACTTCATATCCTCCACGTATTAAACTCACCACCACATGGTGGGGTTGCTAGTTGAATTAACGTAGTGTATTACCTGGACGAGTAGTACTAGTTGAAGTACTAGTACTAGTTGAAGTGTATATTTGTAGCTCCTGATTCAGCTTGTTAGTTTGTGCTAAAAGAGTTAACTTAGTTTCAAACTAGCGGTTTACTCAAGTCGGCCGACACGTCAGTAACTTTCCTAACTAGTAATGTAGTGATACGTTAGTAACGTAGTGATACGTGAGTAACGTAGTGATACGTGAGTAACGTAGTTGCGTGAGTGAGTAGAGTTAGAAATATGTTTTAGAGCCTTTTAGCATAATTTTACTTCACCAGTTATTGGGATTAATTTATACGCACAACAAACCTGTGCCTTCTACCCAAGAACATATCCTATAGTTGTTAATTGTACCATATTAGATCATGTTTTACATTAGATGGTATGTTATTGAAATTACTGTATTGTTGGATGACATGGAGTGCTGTGCCTATTCCATTCCCTGACCAAACTAACACAAGGCTCCCACTGAATACACATGATTACCTCGCATAGCTTTTTGTTATTGGAGTCTTTGGTGATGGTGAGATTGCTCCTGCTCACTTTGCTCAACCATTTCTTTCTTCGCTCGCTTTCTGCAGGGAAGCAATACGTTTTCCAACCATTCTCTGAACGGTTGGCGCATCCCCAGCACAGCCAACCATGGTGCAAAAGGCTGGCAAGGAAAATACAGAGCAAGGAGCACAGCCAAAGGGATTGCTTTAAAAAACTATTAAAGCTTCAATCATCTGGTCAATAAGTCCATTGCCTATTTATTTTACATTTACAGATTGAGAACAAGAACTTGTTTGGGAATGTCCATGCCTAAAAACAAAAACAATTGACTTGTGTTAGGGCTGCACAACTAACCGTGTACACTAATCTAATGAAATTATAATTACCAATGAAATTGTCCTATTTGTTCATTTTATGCCACTATTATAATAAACCTGTGTGCAATAATGCCATTGAACTGTATCCATAGTCCAATAACTCAAAGGTAAGTATAGGTTATGGCTAATAAGGTTGTTATTAACAAGGTTAATAAAGGTTGAGACTTTTACCATAGACTTATTAACCCCTGAGTAAGAGAGTGCATTTTACTATGTATTCATGCTCATTTTTTAATATGTTATGTAATATTATGTTGTAGATATTACAGACATCTAACTTGTCCATGTACAGTACTTTAAAACCACTGTCATGCTGTATATCAGACCCAAAATCGCCGTTGTTAGTGCTGCTCTCATAGAAAACAGTGGATTCAATCGGGAGCTCCATGAACCACGTGATCGATCATGTGACCACGTCATTTTTGACCCTCCAATGACGCAACTGTCTCTCTCAATGACTGATTGTTACATATAGCACCTTTAAATGTGTAATAGACTACAAAATGTCAAAAAGAAAATGGCAACCTCTCTTTGCAATAGAAAACCAGCAATGGTGTGGTAGTCACTTCCTATTTATTTCAAGCAAATCATCTTCACATCAAACAGTTTTCTGCAAGATGGTTATACTAGCCATCCATACCATAAATACTCACGAACAAGTTTTAATTACGCTAAACATTCTTAAGGAAATGTAGGTGTTCCTCAATCAATGGCCTTCCGCTCGTAGTTCCACACCTGGTTTTCACAGGGAGAGAGGACACATTAGATGTGGGGGTGTGTGTTGTGGCACAGGACAGCAATTTCTTTAAAGGAAAACCTAACCCTAAAACAACTTATTTTAGATGAAAAGTGATGTAGTGGGTTACACTACATGTAACATGGGCTATTTTTCTACATGAGTCTACATGGACATGAACCTCAGGGTACGTTGTGCTTCTTACCTAATCATTCAACAGATGTTCAACAAACTCCACTGTGGCCAAATAAATGTCACCACCGTCACGGTGGTCTGGGTGTTTGAGGGGATCTATTGCTGAGATAAGCAATTCCATTTGATGGTGATTCAGTGGGCTGTTTATTTCAAGGAGAACCACTCCAGCATCAGGCTCATGTGTTAGGCCGCTGTCATCCCAGTCAATATCCTGGATGCAGGTCTTCTTTCACACTTCACATGCTTTGTTAGCTGTATGAGGAGCGGGGGACAGAGGGTTGTATCTGGACCCGCTCCTCGTGACTGTGCTGCCTAGGAGATGCCTGATCAATAATCTGACTGTGACCACGCAGGCACAACAGAGGGACCAACATGAAGACAGGCATGGTTCACAGATTTCAAATAAGAAGCGCTACTATATGCCCCAAAAAGAATTTATAATTTATTGTCATTATTCTTATTACAACCATAATACTATGTGGGACCCCCAAGCTTAATTTTTCCTTTCTTATGGGAGGTCCCTTGTTCGTTATGGGGGGTCCCAACCCCCCCAGCCCCCCCTTAATTTGAGCTATACCTGCAGGGTGGTGTATAACGTTGTTGTGCTGCTCTCACCGTGGTAAATGTTATTTAGATTGTCAAGTTATTTTTCAAGCAAAGGCAATATGTTCTATATGGTCTTCTAGTCACCATCCCCAGTACAAAGCTGAATGCATGCAGGTGCTCCGTTCTATAGAAAATTATAGTGTGTGTGTGTGTGTGTACCCAGAACACAACAATTAGCGTCATGCTATCAAGGGAAATAAGGGGTTACATGTGAGATCGTGCCAGACTTGTTTAGAAAGGACTAGATAGTGAGGCTGTGAGCTGGCGTTTTGCATTTCATCATCGAAGGCCTACGCTCTCACAATCCACATAAACAGTAGGCCTGTATGCAAAGAAGGCAACACAAACCGCTTTCCTCAAATGTAGAGAAACGCACAGAAGAGATAATTATGTGCTTGCAACTATCATTATATATATCATGTTAGTGGATGAGAGCAGGACTTTTTGCCTCCCGTCTCTGCCGTCTGCCAGATTCCATATGAACGCTAAAATCTGCTCATAACAGATCATGACAAGCTGGCCTTTCAGTTGCTGATATTGTAGGCCTAGTTACCTTTGCAGATACAGTAATCAACACACATTACACTTGCATGCAAGAATGTATTAGCTACTATATTTTCTTATTTATAAAATATATACAAATGACAAAATGGTTCAAACCATCAGGTTATCGCCAATGATATAATTACATGAACATATGTCAATGCCTGATGCTTAATGAATGGATGTGGAAGGTGGAGGGATGACACTATCTAAACCATTTGCAATGATGTCATGCTCACAAGCTCTCCCCCATTCGCTCACTCACTCACAGAAGACAGATGAAACCATTGAAAATCAGACACCGAGGACTCATCATCCACCCCAACAGTGCTGAGCATGCAGTTACAGAGCTGGAATGAGAAAAAAGCCTTACTTTCAGATCTTGCAATTTCTGACTGATCAATATTGACCTTCATAGATACGTATTCAAGTACCTTGATCATAGAGGCACAGATAATCTAGCCATCTCTATCCATCAGCTAAATGTAAATCAGTATACAGTATATTTACCTAGTACAGCACTAGTATATCGCCCAGTATAATATCCTCTACCTTAAATCCCTAGTATGAGAACACAAAACAGAGATTGACCATTTATTAAGATGATTTACACCACGTGTTGAGAGGTGTGCATTGGGGATAAACCACGGATTGTTATTGGAAAATAATGTACAACAGGGGTGGTAATGTGGCCAAGGCGAACCCCTTCATAGTCCCGAGTCGTGCATTATTTTTTGATAACTATGTCTACCATGATTCTTTATTAGTACCTTACTGTAGGTTATTGGGTGGTGTGTAGGCCTATACTGGTCTCTCTAAAAAGCCTTGAGGTGTCTCCGACGATGTGTAGATCTCTTAATGTGCTTAATAAGTTAATGTATACAAGTTAACTTACTGTAGTTACTCTCTCTCTCTCTTTCACTCTCTCTCTCTTTCTCTCTCGCTTTAGCTTTCTCTCTCCTCCTCTCTCGTTTTCTCTGTCTCTCTCGCTCTAGCTCACTCTCTTGCTCGCTCGCTCTCTATCTTTCTTAGCTGTCAAAAGTTGAACAGAATAGTACATTAGATGTGAGTTGTAACACATTTATCTGGTGATAGGTGGTTAAACAAAGACATATCTTCCCTTCAGGCTGCATTCCAATCAAGATGTCAACCATAAAAAAAATAAAGGGCTCTTCATGTTTACCATCTCACAAAGTAGCCTATAGGATTTCCAAAGGATTACACTAACTCGGGATTATAAAATGAGAAGTAGTGACATGGCAGGCATATGTCTAGTTGCAGTTACAGAACAAACAACAGGGCATACTCTGTGACCAGGTAGAGAGTGGTGTAGAAATTGGAAGTGATGAAGAAGTGCGTCCAGAGATTCATAAGTGTCTTTATATGCAGGAGACACCTTATCTCTATTGTGCTGTAGACACAGAGGAGACTTCTGTTTTGTTGCCAGAACTCATCATCCACCATGTCACCCATTGCAATAGTGCTGAGCATGCAGTTACGGAGCTGGAATGGAGAGGAAAAAATAATTAATATTAAAGTATTAGGCATCTGAGGTTCAGGAATGTGCAAACAAACACCCAAATCCATTTAGAATTGAGTTCAGACAGTAAAGTAAAACAGATGGTCAACAGAGTCCAACAGCTGTTTAAAAACAGTTTGTTTGTGCTGTAAAAGCAGTGAGAAGCAATGGAATTCAGTCAACGCATGTAACCTATAGGCACTTTGTGTAATAAGTACTCAGCAGATGTTAGGATATTGCCTTATGGAATTACAATAGCCTAATGGTCATAGGTCACAGGTCTATATATAGGCCCAGAAGAATACCAGGGAGTATCCTCATGGGTGAAACAACCAACCTGCTTGTTCATCAGCACATAGATGACAGGGTTGAACAGCACTGAGCTCTTTGTAAAGAAGGCAGGGATGGCCATGGAGATCGCAGTTAAGGGAGCTCCCTTTTTGAAGATCCAAGCGGCCAGAGAGGTATATGGGGTCCAAGCCACCAGGAAGCCAAACATCATCAGGATGCACATGCGTGTCGCTTCCTCCCCAGCCTTACCGGGTGGAGGCAGACTCCTGCTGCTGAGCTGCAGCCTATATACATGTGTTGGGGAAGGAAGGATGATCACATTACCAAAAACACATTTCACATTTCAAATGTATATTTCTTTGTACATTAAGTAGTACAGCGTTAGTGCAATTAAGTAAGTTAAAATGGTACATTGTTATTCATTAGGAAAAAAATGCTAATATATGGATAATGGTGCTTGATTCTTGCAAGAACAACTCATTCTGCGTCTCAAACCTCCACTGGAAGTGACACGCTTGATTTATTGAATATAAATGGTGCCAAATCCTTCCCTAATCGCCTAGGGACTTGGTTTGGCTGATCAGATCACCCTTTGTCTTCAGTGTGCCTTTGCTGAATTCCTCACACCTTGATTTTGTTTTAACACAATGAAGTTCTATCCGGGTGACCAGGTATCATGACAGCCCAAGGCCAATTTTTTGCGGTGGCTGAAGGAACTCAAATGAGATGAGTCTTTAGCGAGTCCTGGGTGCAATGCCCTGGAATAGGCAAGCTTTATTCTCCCTCGGTCTCTACAGGTTAAATTCGGTAATTAAGGTGAATCCAATCAAGGAGAAACAAGATTGTTTAAGATATGTCCAGATGGTGTGGGGAGGAAAACGGTTATAATGCGGCAGCACCGATCCGGCTTAGTGTGTGAACTAAGCCGGTGTGAAGATCTTGCCTGGATTGTGCTTGGGTTATGGTTAGGGTTAGGGTTAGTTAAGAGATAAAATTGGCCTCCCGTTGACGTCTATACAACAGGGTACAACAGGAAGACATACAAAGCACAATGAACTTGCTCCTAGAGAGAGGTAGAGAGAGAAAGAGTGTGTGTGTGTGTGAGTGAGAGGGATTTGCACAATGTGTGTTTGATCATTAAAAAAAATCATATTGAAGAAAGATACTAATACCAATTATTGGTTAAAACATTTTTTTAACCACATGAGGGACTTAATTATTGGTTACATTAACCAATAATTAAGTACCGTTCATTCAAATGCCATCAAACTACTAGATGTCTTCCTTTGGCCGAGTGATCTCACAACCTGATTACTCCTAACATTAACAAAAGTGTCCTACGCTACACTTAGCTACGCTTGGGGGTAAAGTATAAAACTCTCATAAATAAAATGCTAGGTTGGATATTTGAATGTTGTTTATGACCTACTAACAAATTGTTGATCTTCAATCAGGATTATGGTAGAGGAGGACGTAAGTAGAAAGTAGAGCGAAGGACTAGAGGGCCCGAGGTTTTTCAAGTGTTAAGATCTATTATCCCTCCGTTTTAAACACACGAGTACCTCATAATCCTCTGGTAATCTAAGGCAATTTAAGGCTAGCATTAGGAAGGTATAAAGTCTCACACCCTGCGGTGTGAGACTTCCACCCTTGTGGAGTAGACCAACACTGTTGTTTGAAGCTGTTAGAGATGGGGTGGGACAGTGGACACCATGAGCCTAATGGCACAGAGGGCAAGAACTTCTACATCCCCATGTCCAACAGGACAGGGCTTGTACGAAGCCCCTTTGAATACCCGCAGTACTATCTGGCACATCCGATGATGTTCAAGCTGTTGGCTTTTTACATGTTCTTCCTGATCTGCACTGGATTCCCCATCAACGCTCTCACCTTGGTGGTCACGATTCAGAACAAGAAGCTCCGGCAACCTCTGAACTTCATCCTGGTCAACCTGGCTGTGGCTGGCCTCATCATGGTCGTCTTCGGCTTCACCGGCACCCTCGTGACTGCCCTCAACGGCTACTTTATTTTCGGGCCGATGGGCTGTGCTATTGAAGGATTCATGGCTACACTGGGAGGTACAGCAACTCTTCTATAGCTGCTCATGCATAGTGCTAAACATGCTTTCATTATAAAACATTTACTTTGGTTATTGTCAATATCTTTGCAAGGCTTCCCCTTCCCTTATAAGTGAGTGGAAACACATGGAGGATGTTGTTCATCATCATCAATGTTTCATCTTCAATCCATTGCAGGTCAGGTGTCTCTGTGGTCCCTGGTGGTCCTGGCCGTCGAGAGATACATTGTGGTCTGCAAACCCATGGGAAGCTTTAAGTTCACGGCTACTCACGCTGCCGCCGGGGTCGTCTTCAGCTGGATCATGGCGTGTGCCTGTTCCGTCCCCCCACTGGTTGGCTGGTCCAGGTACATGATCCATGATGTCACGCATCCTGGGAATCAAACATTTAAGGGCAGCCTTACAAGTCCTGAAGCAGCCTGCTCGGCTCAATGTAACAATGATATAGAAGTTAGTGTTACCTGGTGGTCTTTGAATCTGAATGATTTTTCTCTACTGTCTACTGTGTAATCTTAAGAGTTTGGTAAATATGTGTCGCAGCACTGTTACAATTGAGCCTAAAAACTTCCCAAAGAGTTCCCAGGCATCTGACGTTGGATGTAAGTGACTTTCTAATCACTTCTCTCACCATTGATGTTCATGTTTTCTCCACAGGTACATCCCAGAGGGCATGCAGTGCTCCTGTGGACCCGACTATTACACCACGGCCCCGGGCTTCAACAACGAGTCCTACGTCATGTACATGTTCTCCTGCCACTTCTGCGTCCCACTCTTCCTCATCTTCTTCACTTATGGAAGCCTTGTGCTGACCGTCAAAGCTGTGAGTCATGTGTTGTCTGGTGATGCCTGTACTTTATTGCATCGTGAACTATTTCATCTTGTACCTTGTAATCTGAGTAACTTCAATACACTAAGTCAAAATGCTTGTATGTTATTAAAAACAAAATGGCTATTTTAGTGATTGAGAGTGCATTGTGTGCAGTCACACAATGCAGATTATAGTCAGTTGGTACAGAAAATCATAGCAAGTCAGCAGTGACTTTAAGCACAGAAAATGTGCTGAGATCCACTGCTGTCCCAGCAATGACACAGCCATGCCTCTCACCAAACCTCCCACCTCCTCCTGTGTGAACTCAGATTTTCAATGCAAAATGGAAAATGTGAAATTTGACACATATAAAGTCACAGCACTTGCCATATTGCAATATTGTGGTAATGTCAGGGCACACACACATTCTAATCCATGAGAGTCTTATTGGAGACAAACACAACACTGATCCTCACAACACTCTGGGTTATGTACGCTGTACAAATGTTTCTGCTTTCCTCTTCAACCATATATAGGCCGCAGCCCAGCAGCAGGAGTCAGAATCTACCCAGAAGGCCGAGCGGGAGGTGACACGTATGTGCGTCCTGATGGTCTTTGGCTTCCTGTTGGCCTGGGTCCCATATGCCAGCTATGCTGCCTATATCTTCATGAATAAGGGAATGGCCTTCACTGCCATATCCATGGCCGTCCCTGCTTTCTTTGCCAAGAGCTCTGCTCTGTATAACCCCATCATCTATGTGCTGATGAACAAGCAGGTGAGTTTATTGTGGATTGACTCAAAACCATATTAAACTTTGCATTTCCTCAAAAGGTCAAAAGGATTGTGTAAGATCTCACATCAGTTATCAGACTGTATATTTACTGTATATATTTCTGAATTAATAACTACTTGCAGATCCAATCAATCGTTGCTGCTCAGATCACAAATATACATAACATTGGTGCATTTTGGCATTTTTTGAATCTCAAGGACAAGATCTGAGCAAAGCAATTGTTAAAGACTTGAAAATCAAATCAATCAAAACAATTGTAAAACTTAAACACATTTATCCTCTTCCTTCCTGTGTTCTCAGTTCCGTAACTGCATGCTGTCTGCTGTTGGGATGGGTGGCATGGTGGATGATGAGTCCTCAGTGTCTGGCAGCAAGACAGAAGTCTCCTCTGTGTCTACATCATCATAGAGATAACTTGTGTCTTAAGGACAACTTCCTTTTCCAAAATATGGACATTTTCCTACCTGATATCTACCGGATTCTGAATGGTCTTTCTGAAGGATTGAAGAGAGCTGTCTCATTTTGATCAAGAACATACCATGCTTTGATTTACCATTAATGGAATGAAAATAAACCCAATACAAACCCAGCATCAAAATAGATCATTGATAAGAAGATAAAAGGAAAATAAAATCTACGTTGTTGGATATGGATATGATGAATGGATAAAATGGATAAAATGGCTGGAAATGTGCAGTCATTGCAGGGATAAAATGTTCGCCTCTGTCCTCATGTTCTGTATATATTTTATAAATAATGCAATTGTAGGTATAAATTAAATAAATGCATGCAAGAATATACTCTCTCCTGTTCCTTTCTCTACTGTATGAGACTTATCAAAGTTTGCCAGCATATTTACGTACATAATTATTTTAAAAATATTCAACATCAGACCTCTAACATCTAAGTACTGTCGTTTGCATTAACATAATCCTTCATTTCCCAAAGTTTCAATCATTGAAAAAATAAATTAAGATATATCAACGTTACTCAGCACCAGCCCGCCCTATACACAGAATACGTGATCGTGTGGGCCCCCCCTGCCATGGGGCCCCCCTGCGATGGGGCCCTGCGAGTGGAGGGGGGAACAGAGAGAGATATTTAAAGAGATATTTAAGAGAGATATTTAAAATGGACACATTTGTAATTTGAACCAGTGATGATAGAAAGACACTATTCACTGAGCAAATAGTCATGGTTGATTATAGAAAAATCAAATATACGTACATGTTCATAATATACAAAATATTCCAGAAATAAACAGATACACCTGTATGTTTCTAACACAGTAGGCCTGTGTGCAACTCTATCTCTGAGACTGTTCACAGGGCTAGTGTTGCTAGCCTACAGGTCGCTCCACCTGTCTATTGTGAGCTCTGGCTCCCACACAAAGCCTCCTTCTCTCGTGGTCTCCGGGCCGACTGATCGTCTTACAGCCCAGGAGGAAACCAGATAGCTCAGAGAGGTCCAATACCCCTCCACCTCCAAGTGGGCTTTCAACAGGCAGCTTCAATTCCACACTCAGATGCTCTCTTGTTCAGTACATAGCTTTACTATTTTGTCTTGCTAAGTTTTAAATAGATGTAGGGTAAGGGCATCTTGCTCAAGGATGCCTACAGGTAGACTGCAGACACTGGGGTTCAAACCTAGAACCTTCCAGGTAGGAGTTGAACACCCTAACCACTAGACTAGACTATCCTACCATGTCAATGACATCCGTGTTAGGTTAATACCAGTGCCCTTGACCAAGGCACCAGCAGAGACCTGGAGTTGGTCCCCAGGCGCTGTACTGCAGCTGCCTGCTACTCCTATTGCTGCTAGTGATGGGTCAAATGCAGAGATCACATTTCGTTGTGTAGTTCTTGACAAGCTTTATTTGCAATGACAAATACAGCTTCTTCTTTTTTTTTTAGTTTTTGCCAACATTCCCAAGTCACTGTACAGTGACAGAGAAACCTCCAGAGCATCTATCTTTCTACCTGAACCGTAATCCATTGCTCATCTCTGGAGAGAGGGATAGTGTGAACCCGACAGAGGTGGTCTACTATTTAGCCATTTAGATGCTTTTATCCAAAGCAACTTAACAGTTAATTCGGAGCAGGTAGGGGTTAGGGGGCATCTTGCTCTGCCTATAGGTAGACTGTGGACATTGGGGGGATCGAACCCAGTACCTTTCAGCTGGGAGTCACCTTAGCCACAACACTATCCACTAACCCACTCACACTTTTTACCTTTAGTGTTAGAAGTGTTTTATTACAAATCTGATGATCTAACACACTGGAGATGAGTCAGATGACTGGAAACCTGCAAATCTATCACTTACTAGTATCGTTGATATATCTTAATTTATTTTTTCAATAATTGATACTTTGGGAAATTAAGGACTGTTAATGCAACTCATTTGATCAAATATACATTATTTTGTCTTGATCACAGTGAAAAGCATGTTATCTAATTCCAACGTTAGCCATGGGGATAGCGCGAGCCAGGCCATTCTTGCTAGAAGGTAATTGGCTTTACCAGAGGACGCCTGTGTGTCTATGCTGGTGAACCAGTAGCAGGAGTCTAGATGTTAGAGGTCTGATGTTGAATATTTCTAAAATAGTTATGTAAATATGCTGGCAAACTTTGATAAGTCTCATACAGTAGAGAAAGGAAAAGGAGATATTCTTGCATGCATTTATTTAATTTATACCTAGAATTTCATTATTTATAAAATATATACAGAACATGAGGACAGAAGTGAACATTTTATCCCTGCAATGACTGCAAATTTCCAGTCAATTTAGCCATTTTATCCATTCATCATATCCATATCCAACAACGTTGATTTTATTTTCCGTTTATCTTGTTATCAATGATGTTGTATTTTGATGCTGGGATTGTATTGGGTTTATTTTCGACCCATTAATGGTAAATCAAAGCATGGTATGTTCTTGATGAAAATGAGACAGCTCTCTTCAATCCTTCAGATCAGAATCCGGTAGATATCAGGTAGGAATATGTCCATATTTTGCAATAGGAAGTTGTTCTTAAGACACAAGACACAAAATCTCTATGATGATGTAGACACAGAGGAGACTTCTGTCTTGCTGCCAGACACTGAGGACTCATCATCCACCATGCCACCCATCCCAACAGCAGACAGCATGCAGTTACGGAACTGAGAACACAGGAAGGAAGAGGATA
>OMKN01067647.1:0-12254 GCA_900302345.1 Melanonus zugmayeri
GGGGGTGGGGGTGAGAAGGCCCGACCACAGTGTCCCCCGGACTTGGCCCGGGACGGGGCCACTGGACGCCCTGACGTAATGGGAGAAGGGCTATGGAAGGCCACGCGGCCAACCTCAAGCTCAGGGGCCCCGGCGCTGGTGTTAGGGGAAACGGGTTCCAATGGCGATTGGTAACTAACCACCGTGTCATTCATTTTCTACAGGCCACTGTGAGAGAGTTTGGTTTGGAACTGAGTTTACCCCCGACATCCGCTCTGACTGTTCTTAAGAACGTCACCACGATTTGTGATATAATTGGGAAAAAATGTGTCAGACGTTGTTTACTTACCCCCCTCGCCGGCACCACCACCTACAACACACAGACACACCCCTATAAGTATACACTCGCACTGATTATAATTGTTACAATTTTGGCTGAGGGCTCGATTTGATTGCTTAAATTAGTTTGGTGTGACACATTTTATTACAGCCAGTACACAGCCATTCACTCGTGCATTACATGAAGTAACCATGGCCGGAAAAAAAAGTTGCAATGAGCTGTATAATTAAGGTTCTTCAAATAAAATGGTTCTCAGACCATGACATAGCAATTACACATAGTATAGCCTTTTAGAACTTGAGGAAAATGCATTTAGCTGCAGCAGGATATAATTTAGAGAGAATTCCTGAAATAATGACGTCCTCAACTCCTAAGAGGTCACGTTGAAAATAAAATAATTTGCCCCGCTACTGCTATGGTTTGAACCTTTTGATTCAATTCTGTCGTCCTTGTGAGGATAAAAGAAAAAAAATGAAATAACCCAATCTCCCTCCTTAACCAATTCGGTAGCAATAGTGAGGTTCACAGAAGGAAAAAACCTTGGGTTCGACCTCTGAATAGGGTCAGAGAAGTTATACTTGCACTCTGTGATGTCTACGCCATGACAATTATGCAATGGGCGCGATAAGGATGAGAATATGAAAGACAAAGGGCTTCCAGTCAAATCAACTCACATGGTGAGGGGGAGGAAGTCTGTCCATGCATTATGGATTGTAGGTTTAAGGTTCAGGGGATTTGTAAGGAAGGAAGTACTGGTCATTTGTAGGAAGCAGGCATGCTACAGCAGTAATTATTTGGACATGCTAGTATTAGGGCAGGATAGTGTAGAGAGGGCAGCTAGGGTGACTCCAAGCCAATATACTAGATTGGATCCCCCATTGTCTGCAGCCTACTGGTAGGCATCCTTGAGCAATAATGCCCTACCCTATCCAATTCACTGTACATCACTTTAGATAAGTGTCTGCTAAATGACAAAATAGTAATTAGTAGTTGGAACTTGTATTCTCAGAATTATTAGAAATTTAACTAAGTATAAGTATAACTATGTTGTAATGCAATACATTGCATTACACTTCAAATGCCCCCCCCCCCAAAAAAAAAGATCAGTAAAAAAACATTATGGCAGATCAGGCATCTAGTTCAACTGAAATGGGACGTCACACCACCTTTTAAACAAACAAACATGAATCACAAAATTGAGGTATAATGATTTCAATTTCCAGAGTTCACGGCAAACGGTAGTCCACCTGCTGTGAAATGACAGTCATCTCCACAGAGTGCTATAATCAGCAATGCACCCCTTTATGAGGCCTACGTAATAAGATATAAACATTATTTGGATGGAAGTTGCATGTGATAAACGGTAATGTAACATCATCGCATTGTTGCCTTTGAGTAATGAATGTTTTTTTCCGAACCACCGCAGACCATTCACTGGGTTGTTTATGAGCAGACAAGTTTGAATAGGAAAATGTGTGTTTTGCTAAAAGACTTCATGTCCATATGTCGAGTCATGAATTACACTCTAAATGATCTGGATGATCTTTTTTTTTCTTTCTTCCAGTAATAACCACAGCATTTAACTGACATCTTGCAAAGCTACATTTAATAAAGCGGTGTTGCATAGTGTAGGGGTGGAAGTTGGTTCCTTGGTTCCTGAGAAATATACGAAACATTACTAAAATGAATTACTCCTCACTACACTACAATAGGAAACATTTGGACGGGAACTAACTAAAGCCCATACAACAAAGGACACAGAGGAACCACCGTAGCCGATCCACTGAGGTAAAAAAAATAAAAAGCTGAAAGAAGCAACAAGCAAGACTTGTGATGCAACAAGTCTGACTGGTGTAGGGTCATGTTTCGTCGCCATGAACCCTAACCTCTGCTGTCTAACGCCGTATCTACCGAAGCGAGAGCAATGCCATTCATTGTGTGGTGGAGGCAGACACCAAAAGACACCCCACAACAAACCAAGTCAAGCCAGTCAATGACACGAAAGGACTGCATACGAATACGAACGGAGGCCAAGCTGTTGCTCATCCAACTTCCTATCTCCACCATTTCCCCCTGAAAACAGGAACAATGTCTACACTGACAGTGACCCGCAACGTCCTTTTAAAACCTGCAGGCCTCGTTTGAGTCCTAATTAACGTGTCTGTTAGTCTTCCTGCCAATGTGTAAGCTTTCCTCAATTATGTCCTCAATCGAGTCTTCACAGGTACGAGTGTGTTTTAACTGGAACCGCGCCAACTGCAGATTTTCTAATTGTGACAGGTAGCAATAGCTACCTCCCCCCCTAAAAAGAATACATTTATTTATTTTCTTCTTTTGGCTACGCTCAAGATGTTGCATTATAAATAATTGGAAGAGTGCTACATCTGTGTTGTCAAAATGTACAAGCAGTCAAATTAATTGTTTGCCAAGCAATATTTGTTGAGATGGTTACTGCATCAAACTAATTCTTTCATACACACACACACACGTATTTATTTTTTTGCCTTTCATTTGTGTCGTTAGACCGGTACTTTCATCGTTAAACCGGCACCATGGCATCTTTTTTTACTGCAGCCTTCATGTTTGTTGAAAATTATTTGAATTTGATTTGAATGTTGGAAGACTAAAATACAACAAAAACATCCATCCATGGTTCAATCAGCTTGTAGTAGTTATTTTTTTTCTTCTCTAAATCAAATTTGGACTGTGGAAAACAATGGTGGGAAAATCTTGATTGTTGTCACATTAGGGGTGAAGAGCTTTTACCCTTTAAATAATCAAGTAGTTATTATTATGATTATCTTACACATTTTTTATTATTTTAAAAGAAATGCAATGCAATGAAAAAAGTGAAGAAAATGAAAAAACTAAACTAAACTAATGGTGATTTGAACATGCTTTAAATAAATCCATATGGTGAAGTCCTTCTCGTATCCCATCTGTTCAGATAGTATAAAGCAGTGTTTTTCAACCCATACATAGGTCAAACCTCTGTCCTTTCTACTCTAACTCTAAAACAAGAGCCTGCATGTCAGACCTATCTCCACCATGAAATAAAAACATGTTTCATGTTTCACGACACTTGAGGACTAGAGGTCCTCTCTCCTCAGTAATTACACAGCCTTCTTCTTAAGCACGAAGCTGCTCACGTCAACTAAACCAAATAATAAATAAATAATGTAAAAAGTTAAGTTAGGCGATTCGGGTTGATGATTCACGTTAAACCCACAAAGGCGCCCTTCCTCTGTGCACGTTGGCTAGCTTAATCACTGTTTTTGTATTGCGCATGTGTACCTTTATGGCTAATTTGCATCGCCGCCACCAACGCCACGGGATTTGGAGCATCTGCCTAAGGGGTGTGTTAATTATGTCTAATTTCATAGTCCCCATTTTTTTCCAAGAGGGACCCAATTTGGTGTCTGCTCCCCCCTTAGCTTCCCTAACCTGCCATTTACTACTCATTTCTGCAAAGTAAACAGCCTGAACAATATATAATCAGAGAGGGGAATGATGGAGAGAGCGAGGCAGATGCGCCCCTGCATTGCAGATATCGGCTGCCTCTGCTTTTCGAATCAATCGGCAATTAGCGCTATTTCACTGCAGCTGTTGTGGAGCGATTTATTTCACTGGAGTGTTCCTTCGTTTTTTACCCTTTTTTTTTTTTTCTTGGCGCCCCAAACGTAATTGCAGAACCCTCCAAGGCCTTGCTGAGCAAGAGAGAGGCAGAGAGAGAGAGAGAAGGAGAGAGAACAAGAGAGGGAAGAGAGAGAGAAGGGGGGGGGAGAGGGAGATAGAGAGAGAGGGAGGGCAGAGAGAGAGAAAGAGAGAGAGGGCAGAGAGAGTGCAAGAGAGAAAGAGAGAAGGCTGGAGGGGGGACAGAGGGGGAGAGAAGAGAGAGGGACACGAGTAAAGCGAGATAATGAAAGAGTGAAATCCAATGACTTGATGTTCAGCAGTACGAGTGTGCCCTTGCACAGAATTTATTGCCGCAGTTAGAAGCTTTTGCGAGTACCTCGATGAGTAGTTCAGTACTTTTTTTCTTGTTGTCCTCCTAGTGGCCGTAAGTTGTGTTGCACCAACTTGATCAGGCTGTTAATTTTTTAACAATTACATATTCTGAGTGTCTAGCTTCATCTCTGGTGTGTTTTTCTCAATATGTTGTGGCAGGAAAATTGTGCGTGTGTAACAGCGGGACAATCCATTGGGAGGATGGGGGTGCTACACCAGTGATACCACAGCATTGCTTGGCTTCTAGAAGTAAAAAGCCTATACTTTATACACTGTTTTTTTGTGGGGGTGGGGGATTGAGTCTTCTTGAGTCAATTTGCTGGTATGTTTTGCTTTCAATAAATGTCCTTATTGTTTGTTCGATAACCCCTTTGTATAATGGCAGTGGCACTATCCAATCATTTTCTTTTCGAAGTAGAGCACATTCTATGCTGTTAGTCTAGTAGGTTACACAATGTCAGGAAAAAAAACATCTAAAGTTTGGCAGCATTTCGAAACCACTAAAGATGATCCAAAAAACTAAAATGCAAATTGTGTCAACAGCAGCTGTCATATACCACTCACGCCGGGGAAAATTATTCTCTCCGTCGGTACTTGTAGTGCGTTTTCGCTGTTCTGTTAAACTGAATGGTGCCGCATTTGTTCTATACGCTGAAATGCATCATTCACATGTATTTTACATTTTTAATCAGTCAAACGCTACTACATTCTCTTTATCGATGGGGGTTTAGTATGATCGGATGTGAATACCATTCGTAATCAGACAGAGACCGGCCACTGCTTGATTTCATAGATGTATCAGGCCTATATTAATTACAGTATATTATATTAGCCTATATTATAGTATAGTAGGCTAATAGTAGCCTATATTTTCTGTGAAATTGAATGCAGATGCTGACATCAACAGACGTGTACAATTTGTGAAAAGTTCATTTGTTTGTAGAGTGGTCGGTCATTTAGCGGAGGCGCTGCGCCTCACCTATAGACAGCTGTGGGAAACCCTGATAAGGCAATTGATTGTTTTCAAGCATTTAAACCACACAAAAGTTAGGCATCATTGAGCCGCATACATAAAAAAACAAATGATATATGATTTGACGATTAGTCGACGATGGCTCTGGCCTGAGAGAGAGAGAGAGAGAGAGAGATTTGCAGACAAGGGACTCCACCACACCTCACAGTGGGGGGTGGCATTATGGGTAGAACGTTTTCCCCATCACTTTCATTCACTGGAAGTCACCATTCTCAACGCTCTACAAAGACCATCAGTCTTACT
Source organism: Melanonus zugmayeri (assembly GCA_900302345.1). Lineage (NCBI taxonomy): Eukaryota > Metazoa > Chordata > Actinopteri > Gadiformes > Melanonidae > Melanonus > Melanonus zugmayeri. The sequence goes on from OMKN01067647.1 coordinate 5,604, forward strand.
GTACATGTGGTACAATCACAACTCATTACATATGGCTGATAAAGCCCCTTCCATCCGTCATATTCCCCCTGAAAATGCAATACACACTGTAATGTTTATAGCAGGGGTTTCTTTGGAAACGGTCACTATGATGGTAGAACTAAGTTAGCAAAGGGAGAGAGAGAGACAGAGAGGCTAAGAAGAGTCTAGTGTGGGTCATAACTCTGTGTGTGTAATACCACTATTAACACCACTAAAGCGGTATTATGGCAAGTGTGGTCGTGGCACCATGTTTTGTGGTTTGCTTACAAATTGCATTGTATCCGTGGATTTGACAGCCTCCTCCCCCCACTCCCCTCCCCCATGCACAGAGCAGAACTACAGTCATCACCTTCTATTCAAAACAGCCCTACAGCGCCCCGTGTTCCCTAAGCAAATCCTGGGGATTTCATCTTACAAAACACACTGATGTCATGCAAAACAATCTGCCAACCATAAGCATATGCCATTAGGCTGGGACCTAATACAAACCAGATACACACACACACACACACGGCCAACTCCATTCAGTGTTGTTAAATTGACACATATTAGCATATTCCAAGGAGAGAGAAAAAAGTGACAATGGGAACTTTTTCGTGTTTCTATTATACATGGGCGAACCAAAGCAAACGGGAGCATGCGTTTGTACTAATTACATGTTTTGACTCATGAACTGCTGATTTAGATGATTCCATTATCTTTAAACCGCACATCGTGGTACAATTACACCCCCTGCCCCCCTCACTCTCCCCACCTGTTTTAGATAACATGACTTTTATTTGGAAAACACACTAACATCTATTTGGGTCACTGTAAATTATCCAATCTAGACAGGGAGATGCGCAGGAAATTAAAGCTAAATCCAAGGGACTTATTTAAGATGCCGCAACCTGAATCCCTGCAGCTAGCATTAGCATAGAGGATATTTGCTAAATGAAAGCATGAAGGGGGGAATACACACGTCTGCTGCTCAGAGCGGTTCAGGAGGCAGTCACAGACGTTTAGCTGAGACAGAGGCATGGGTTTGTGTGAAAATAATGAGCCCTTGTGGATTATCCATCACACATGTACACCCCATGTTGATGCAGAGATGTTGCTTTGATAATGGCCTTTGTAACAATTGACAGCAACTGTTAAAGTACGCACACGCGCACACACAGAACCATACACACATACAACCTGTATATTTGACATATGTAGTCCACATACATGTGTCGCTAAACAACAGTCTGCAGCCATCACATGCATAGGTCATTTTGTGCTTTTACTTTTTAAATAAGAATGTGTTGTACCATTAGCTGGCTTGTATGTATGTATGTATGCATGCGTGCATGTGTGTGTGTGTCTGCGTGTATGTATGTGTGCATGTATGCACGTGTGTGTCTGCATGTATTAGAATGCATGTGTACGTGTGCATGTATGCACATGCGTATGTGTGTGTGTGTGTGCTGCGGCCGAGACTGATCATTGCAAACAGAAAAAAAGAAATAGTCTAACCACTTCTCTAGTGCTCTCTCTTCCCTGGCTTCTCCATCTTAAAGTGATCTCAGAAACTCAAGCGCTTATCAGCAGCCCCCACCACCCCCCAACCTCCAAAAAAGGGAAAATTAAGTTTTCACATAAAACTCTGATAACAAGCCAGCTGATTGTATCTGCCACAGAGCTTAAAAAAGGACAAAACTCTTCCCCTTAGCTTTAATTTATTTCAACTTTAAACTACAATATTGTCCACATCTTGTCAAGTCTCGGATCTACAACCACACTATGAATCATGATAGGGCAACTTGCCTAGCAGTGGATCTAATATTTAATAAATATGTATCGATATGAATTTGAATTCAGTCCATATTATACCAATATGCAGGAGGTTATATTTTACCTTAAGCATAAATGTAACTAGAAAGAGGTGAAAAAGCCTATTACTTATCTAAAAGGAGAAAGATACCATGAGGAGGAGAACAAAAAAAGTCCATTGTAGACCAATATGAGGCGTAGACTCGAAGCGCTCCTCTTGTCATGTGTCGTACATTCCTAACAATGGCGAGGAAAAAAAACCTCATGTCTGGAGAGTGGAGTCACTTCCTTCTTGCAAAAGTCCATTTAAGATGACAAAAATGGCCGCCTGCTAAGATATATGGCCTCAAATTATGTCCCAGCCATTTCTTCATGGCTGTTGCTGATGGCACTTTAAGGTAGGGGAAAGCGATAGCAGGTTGAGAGAGAGGGCAAAGTGGCTCAGCTGTATGACCTATTGCCTTGTCTGCCATCTGTGGGGATCAATTAGTCTTGCTTGTGTATTAACAGAGGGTGGAGAAAAAATAAAATAAAATGGGAAATGTATGCTTTCTTCCAGAGGAATCACCCAGAGTTCCCACCATGCTATTGGAGAGTAATCAGTAATATAAGGAGGGGATTCCTGCTCATCAGGTTAAAAGAAAGGTGAAAATACTGACATCATTACACCAGACATCAAACACTACACTACACCAGATTTTTGTATACGCAGTGATAACACAAAGTGACATCATTGCAGTTTAATATGAATGTATGTGTTCAACTCACTGTAGATCAACTTAAGTATCAGATAATAGTTTCGTCCTCATAGGAACAACAGCACCACCACAAGGGGTTCCATCTTAGGATCAGCAAGAGAACACACCAACTCCAACCATGCTCCTAGCACATCCACAATGTGTGTTTTTTCCACTCAGGAAAGATAAAATAATTCTGGGTGATGTAGGAATATAATACACTGGAGAACATCAGGAGTGACAAATCGCAAATAAACCACAAAATACAAATTCACACTGATCAGAAAATAATGAACTGTACATCAATGTCAGATGTTTTGTAACGAGGTGTAGTGTTTTGGCAGGGCTCCAACATCAGGACACGGGTATATGTTGAAAACCGGTTTATTGCAGAGTGTGAACAATGGTTTGTAGGCAGAGTAGGTGGTGTCCTGCTAACATGTCAGTGCTCTTCTTGAGTGTGTGTGGTGATGACTGGTTTAACCTGTGGGCCTTGATTACTGAATGCACCACAGGTGTGCAGCCTCGCCCAGCCCCAGAGTCTAATCAGCCTGACTCAGGCCAGGTCAGGCTGCTTAAACCAGACACCAACCACACACACTTCACATCTATCTATTAGACATTTTGAAATGAACTCAGAGGAACAGGATTTTCTTGAATAAAGACAACAACAAAACCATTGTCCAAGCAAATGTTTCCTCAGGAGGTCTTTAAACCGACACCAACAAACATTGTTATTCAATTGTCCTGTAGTATATAGCAGTATTTAAACCACTCTAAACCCTGTAAAAGGGGAAACTCAGAGGCTGGCTGGGAGTTTTACACTCTCATATTGAGCGGGAGCGCGGTGATGACGTCAACTGGTGATTCTGGAGGGCCTTACCGCTATATGTTGACTCTAAACCTCACTGAGTCCATCTTGTCAGCTAAATAATCAATGGCTTCCCTTCCGGCAGCCCCTGGGCTGTTTTGGGGTGAAGCGTGGAGGAAAGGAGTGGAATCATGTTTGCTTTGGAAAGCAGCCATAGCATTTATGAGCTTAAGAGTGTAAACAAGGATGGGACAGCTAAATCTCTTAAAACTTGTTTTCATTAATAAAATCACAATAGCACATCCCTCAGGTTACGATTGTGACTATTATTATTAGCGTTGTTATTATTATTATTAATAGTCGTGGTTTGTTAATTGTGCCGGAGATCAGGTGGAATCGGAGCTAACTTGTTGCGCTGTGACCGAGCCAATAAACAAGTCAGAGGCATTTATGCAACAGCTATTGAGCGGCAAGTATTCGGTGCGTATCGCATCAGGCATGTGTGAGACACCGGATGAGAGATACACTGGTTCCTGATGGAATCTAGCGGTTTATTAAGCAATATTTTCGGTGAAAGCACAAAATGTTTGAGACCCGCTGAGCATAAGATATAATATCTGAGACATATAATATGATTTTTTTTTAAAGAGTTTTAACAGATTTTCTTGATGCTGTTGGTTTATTGGTTTGAACGAGTCACATTTAATGCATTGTATCAGGAATGGCTAAGACCTTTTCTTTCTGATGGGGGTGGGAGTGTAAGCTTTGTCTTGCATTCCAGACAGTGGCGATTGGGTAATTTTTTTGGGTGGTTTATTTCTTTGACTGATGCAACGTTCATGCGCAGGAATAGATTTCCTGAATGGGGCCTGTGGGGGCCCCCCAAGGGACCAGAGGTCAGTGGGGCCCCTTGAGTAAAACAAACATGAACTAATCCCAACGCAAAATTATTATTGTTTTCTTAGTGTTCAAAATGTACACTAGTGGTCTTGTGTACTCAACCACACAGATATGAACGTGTGTGTGTATTCATGTTTTGAGTCTTGCCAGTGGATACAGCCAGTAGTCTGGAACACTGTTCTCATATGCTTGGTGTGTGTGTGTGTGTGTGTGTGTGTGTGTGTGTGTGTGTGTGTGCGCGTGCGTGTGTGCGCACACACATATGTGCATGGGCCTTAAATAACGCATCGCGATTATAACTCTCGCCATGGGGTCGTATAACTTTGCAGCGAGATCCTTGAACAACATACAGATTGTGTTACCACATGCATACTCAAACTCCATAGGATGAATTCAAGCACTCCTGGAGGTCACTTCCTGTGTTGCCGACCTAACAGGAAACACTGTTTGCCTGAGGGCGTCTGCTGTGATATTAGATTCTCTAAGGTTAATCATCGAAAAAAGTAATTACGCGAAGGAGTCCACTCTCCCACAGAATGTAATGCCTTTCGCATGGTTAGCATTAGTCTGGAATTTTGGGGTTGTTCTATTCTCTTATACAAACTCAAAAGTATAAACTTTTGTATTTTGTCTAATCAAACAATACATTCATGGCTGTGGGGGATGTGGAGCCTACACTGTATACTGTGAGGATAAGAATGGGAATAAAACACATTTCTAGGCACATTGTATGTTTTTTATACCATATCCAAATTAATTTGTCGTCTGCTTAAGACAATGTTTACCATATGTCATGTGTAGGCTATGTCAGGAAATCTCATTTTAACTTTTTCAATTAAATCTGATTTGAAATGTAGCTGTCAGTTTTAACGTGTGTATGAACATAAAAATACTCTGTGTGCACTGTAGAAATGTGGAGTTATGACACTGACTACACAATTGCACTGCTGGTGCACAAGGAGAAACTAACGGAACCTTCTTCAACGACCACCTACTTCTACGGCTAATATAGGTAATATAGGCATAGGCATTTGGTAGCCTATTATTCTGTTCAACGGTCGAAAAGCCACCACCACCATTTGCACCAATGGTTAATCTCTGGCACCGTAGACGCCCGGTCCACAGCATTCAGTCTCCCTGTCCTGGGGTGGGGGTGGTGGTGGGGGGGATCAAGGGCAGGAGGAGAGGAATGAGCATGTTCTAGAAAACCCTGCAGGGCGCGGAAGAGATTTATTCTGTGGTTATACAAGCAACCATCTTGTAAAGTGAAAGACTTGCATGGCGGTGGCTGGAGAATAACATGTGGCCTCAGGTTTTTTTGAGCACACCGAAGGAGAGCTAAGAGAGAGTGTGTGTGTGTGTGTGTCTGTATGTACGATACCTGCTCAGGTTCAACGTAAGGTTATGGGCTCTGCTGTAGTTTGCCCACAATGTTTATCAGCAGATTTAGTTCATTTAATTTCGTACTGCCACCCACGCGCAACACAGAATCATAAAACATATTAGATATAGTAACAGTGGCTCTCGTTAGATAGAGTATCACTTGTTTGTCCTAGCACAACTGTTGGAGCATGGCATTAACAACGCTAGGATGAGAGGTTGGAGTCCCGCTGGGGCCAGCCATGCTAAGAAATGTATGCACTCCCACTTTCCAATTTCCACCAGTGGTCTTCTGTCGTAATCAGAGCGGCACTCCGCTGGTAGTTTTCTACCGGTGGGTGTCTAGTGGGGTACTGGTGTATTCTGCTCGATATTAATTTCTGCTGGTGTGTCAGCAGCGCCCGCCCCCCCATTCCGCTCTCTATCCCCCCTCGCCTTGGTCCTGGTGGTTGACAATTTTATTTATTTGAACCGCTGGAAATCAAGCTTCTGCGTTAGTTCAGGCAGGCCACGGAGTCAGCTCGGCTAACTAGGTCAACACGGATAGTGCTGAGTCATGCTACATGGCTCCTATTGGCTTATTCAAACAGAACGCATTATTTAAGGCGGGCTCTGTCTGCCTACCTCTGCTGCTTTGCAACCGTTTGCTTTTTGCTTCCGGTCTGTGCTGGTTGCTCATTGTCTGCCTGTCTTTCAACGTTTACCTGCTTCCCGCTGCCGAATCCACCTGCCCGACTACCTGTCTGCTTTGCTTGCTGTTCTCCCTGCGCCCACCACCGATCCTCCGACTGCCCTCCGCCCGCCGCCGATCCTCCGCTGCCCGACTGCCCTCCGCCCGCTGCCGATCCTCCGCTGCCCGACTGCCCTTCGCCCGCTGCCGATCCTCCGACTGCCCTTCGCCCGCTGCCGATCCTCCGACTGCCCTTCGCCCGCTGCCGATCCTCCGACTGCCCTCCGCCCGCTGCCGATCCTCCGACTGCCCTTCGCCCGCTGCCGATCCTCCGCTGT